>JAJMSN010000037.1:0-147362 GCA_030558435.1 Kodamaea kakaduensis
ATATTAAAAATTCTTGCGACATCCTTATATAAGAGGTGCGAAATGTTTGTGGGTTTCCCTGTACCTTCATTTGCCAGGCCGTTGAAGCCCATTTTGACTGCATTCGCAACGTTTTGAATGCAGTCCCGCGACACAAAGTCCCGCGGCCAATCCCGTCACAATGCCTATAATTTCAGGTCTACAAAATAATAGTGAGATAATGGCCACAACACTCTGACAGTCTCAGCAAGCCAAGCTCAAATGTTCGTATAAGAACAAAAGAAGATGACAAAAGAAGATGACAAAGGAAGATGGCAAAAGAAGATGGGAACAAAAGAACAAGATCAGAACAAGATCAGAACAGATTAAATCACAATACATCAAAAGATGATCAAAGATGAAAAGATCAAAAATAGATCAATATCACCATTCACAACTCCAATCCAATATCACAATTGTGTATCCGCTTAAACCTACTGATCCAATGAGCTGAATTCAGGTCACAATTCCGCTACCTCTACGATCTCTCCACAACTCATATCCATCTCACCACATCTACTATATACCTCTACCCTCCCATCTACTATCTCTACCCTCCCATCTACTATCTCTACCCTCCCATCTACACCTCTACTTCTACCCTCATCTCTATTATTTCTGTATGCATTCCATTTGCCTCACCTTGTACCTGTGCACCTTCACCGTCGCAATCGAGCGGCAGATTGTGCTATCTCGTTTTGTGTAATATTTGCTACCACAATTTGTGGACTGGGACACCTTGCACAGCCGAGCGCAGGCCGTTTATGTGGACTAGCACAGCCGAGCACACCACAGTTAAGCACAATCGAGCACAATCGACCGAAGCGAGATTGGCGCGGTTTATTCGATGACCATTAACCGCTTCACTCAATTGTTCTGGGCAGTGCAGCTGTGCTCGATTGTGCCCCGGTACTTGTCAAGTATACCCATGATCACTCAATTGTGTATTACTACTGCGTCTTCACAATCTCAATTTACTCAATTGTAGTCACTGTGGTCATTACTCGAACGTCACGCTCAACCATGGTCCATTACTCGAAGGTCAGGTGCCACAATCTCGCTTCGCTCAATTGTGCTCGACTGCTAGATGGTACTCACAATCTCGCTCGCTCAATTGTGCTCGACCGCTAGATCAAGGCCGCTTAATTGTGCTTTACTGCTAGATCAAGGTACTCACAATCTCGCTTCCAATTGTGCCGACTGCTAGATAGGTACTCACACAATTTCCCTTCGCTCAATTGTGCGAGTACCCGGTTATAATCTCTCATTCAACAACTTCTCAAAACTCACCTTATCATACTTGATATACTTTGACCTATTCTTGGTAAACTCTCCACTTCCATACTTGTCGTACAACTTAAAGTACGCATTGATAATCAACTTCTTGATCTCATTGCTCAAGTATGCCTTCAAGTTCACATCCAGAATATTGTACTTTTCATAATTCTTGATGGCCTCCTCAAAAGATTCGTTAAACGACTTGAAAAGCTCCTTGATTTGTTCCCTCTCCTTACTCGACATATTGTTCAGTGACTGCCCCGATGACGATACACCACCGTGTGCCGCATTGCTCGTGGCAATCGATGTCATGTCCCTGATAATAATGTACAGCGCATAGTTCCAGTCGTCGAGGAAAATCTTGAGGAACCGGTTCTTCAACTTGTTTAATCTCTCCATCCCCAAAGGTCCAAGTATCTCAAAAAACGACGTCAGTCGATTCACAATCGTTTCAATCATCACCAAGTTCTTGATCAAATAAAACCCTTGTGTGCTCTTTTTGAGCCCCACTTCGTTCCGGAGCCCCAACTCAATGTTGATCATAATCAGATCAATCACGTCGGAAAAGTACAGCGACAATAAGTACTCCCGCGATTCTTCATTGCCAGAATTAGGAATCACACTCGTGTACGTGTTGATAAACTTGACAGGAGGCTTGATCAAAAGCCAGTCCCCGAGCTTGAAGTGGCCAACAAGACGCAATAACGACGCAGGGAACTCAGAGGCCTTCCTCAATCGACTCACCAACTCAACAATAATCTCGGGAATATTGGTATCGGTGAGCTGTGGTGTGCTTGCGAAGCGAGCCTCAATGTTGCGGAGATACTCCTTCAAGAGAACCAGGTTCTTCACTTCAAACATGTTGACATTGTTCTTGAAATCCTTATTAACAAGACCAATATTGTCCATAAAACTCTCGAAGTGCGCAAGGTTCTCAAGACACTCCAACATTAGCAAATCATTGTGCACAATCTTGGTGGCACTCGAGAAAAATTCATTGAAGCCTTGTAAAACCTTGTGTGTGTAGAGATCCAGTACCACTCTCTCGGTCATTGGGTTCAACAATTCACCGGGATTCAAGCCCAAACGGCCACACAATTCAAGCTCTTCCTTGATGACTCGAATCAACTCATTGCTGAAACGGTTGATCCCATTTGATCCCTTCTCGTATGGATGCTGCCCGGTACGTTCAACGGGTCTACACAGGCCAACAAAGGGCTCCATTAACGTCACCAAACTCTTGGAACGTTGTCTCACATACATCTTGTTGACATTGCCATTCTCCAAACTAAAGTACTTGAGCACAATGGCCAACTCATTTATAATGGTTTCATCCTTGGTCAAGTCCTTAGGGGCAGAGTCGGTCAACTTGACAAAATACGTCTGGAGTTTCATCTCACTCTTATCGATAATGATTTCAAAGTTCACCATGAGTCCGCTAAACTGCTTGAATTTCGGCTTGATCACCTTCAAAAGCTTACGACTTTCACGCAAGGTGTCAATGTACTTACCCAACCCAACAGACTCGATCTTGTTACCAAGTATATCTTCGTATTTGTGTATGGTGGCAGCACTCTCGTTGACTTGTGAAAGAAGCTCAATTCCATTTTCCACCTGGCGTTTATTCTCGTTCAACTTGTTGACATCATCAAGAATCGGTCGGATATTGGACAGCGCATGGTTGGATTTCTGCGCAATTTTCAGCAAGGATTGCGTGATACTATCAAAGAGTTCACGGCTTTTGGTGAGATTCTGGTTGAGCACGGCAACATCGGCCTCGTCAACATCCACGCTGAAGGACATGTTGATTTTTTCTGCGAACAAAAATACTAGTACAAGTATAAATGGTGATAGTAGAAGTATAGTAGAAGTATAAACATAGTAGAAGTATAAATGGTGAACAAAGTGAAAGTAACTTCAATGGTTGCAATGTAGAAAGTAACTTCAATTGTTGTTATGGAATGCAACAATAATGATTGTGATCTCATATCCAGTAATCAGGTATCAAATCAGGTATCAAATTAGGTAAGAATCAGGTAAGAATCAGGCTCCCCCCAATACGAGACTTGAAGGCGACTTAATCATTTTGTTTCAACTTTCTTCTATTCATCTGGCTCAACACAAATAACTTTATAATTCTTTCGATCGTATTGGCATTCTATTTTCATTACTATTCCAATTGTATTGACTCTCGCATTTTGTTGCAAAAATTTGCAGCGTTTTTGCTGCAAAAAACTCACACAACTGTTGACGGCGGCCATCTCAAATAATCTAATTGTATTACAACTACGATCTAGACGGCGTTGCTTCAGATCAAACTATCTACTACAGTTACAGTAACTTTTCAATTCCAGGATCCAGTTGAACTATCCATGTTTTGATATCGACCTTAAGCGCCAAGCCTAATCGGGCGGGGATTGGGCTCATCCATGTGGATAAAAGTATCGTCTATGGCATGTATTCACCAAGTCCAAATTTGGTGCTTAATGTGGTTGTTACGACACATTTCTTTACACTACTTTACATTACTTCGTACTACTGTCTCGCCTCCTGGTATTTTCCGGTGTTGCATCTGCTCCATTGTTGCCACTGCTTTTCGTACTTTGCCACCCTTTGGTGGTACGCGAATATAAATTTGCCACCGTTTGGTGGTTCGCGAATATAAATGCAACAATAAAAAGAAAAGACTTCTGTTTCCGAGATCTTTTTTCATGTCAATTCCAGTCATCACAGATACCGAGGCTGATCTCGAGCAGCTCTTCTCTCGTTTACAAGAGTCTCTTACCCTCAAGAAGACTGGACGTGGTAGGAAAACTAAAAATACCGTTTTCCAAACTTCAACAATCTTGGAATCTTGGAAGTTCAATGAGTGGGATTATAAAGGCTCCATCAATGGACTGGTTGGTCTCCCCACCAATGCTCGAGGGTTATTCACCTTGAATAATGAAAAGATTGTCGTGAGGGGTTACGATAAATTCTTCAATATGGACGAGGTTCCAGTTTCTAAAGAGGAGTACCTTTTGAAGAATGCCGTGGGGCCATTTGATGTCACATTGAAGGAAAATGGATGCATTATTTTCATTGGTGGTCTTGCATCGGGTGACCTTGTGTGTTGCTCCAAACACACTACTGGTGAACGGAAGGATATCAAAACCAACCACTCCATGGTGGGTGATGCAATGGTGCGGAAACAATTGGTGAATTCTGGTAAGGACCCGCGCGATTTGGCCCTCTTTCTTCACAAACACAATTTGACGGCTGTTGCCGAATTGTGTGATGACGAGTTTGAGGAGCATGTGCTTCCTTATACCAAAGAGAATGCCGGGTTATACCTCCATGGTCTCAACTACAACACGATTAAATTCCAAACTGTGCCAATTGCCCAGGTCGAGGCATTTGCACACGAGTGGGGGTTTTTAACTGTGGAAAGTTTCCGGTACTCGGACGTTGCAGAACTTTTTAAATTCCTCAACGAGAGTGCACAGACCGGGAAGTACAAGGACCGTGAGGTTGAAGGGTTTGTGGTGAGGTGTAAGATGGACGATAGCGACTTTTTCTTCAAGTACAAGTTTGAGCAGCCCTACTTGTTGTACCGTCAATTCCGTGAGGTGACCAAGTCGTACATTCGAACCGGCGGTGTGTCCAGCCTCAAGATATTCAAGAACAAGGCGATCACTTTGCGGTACCTTCAGTTTATCATCCAGCATTTTAAAGAGCATCCAGAGGAAAAGGAATTGTACATGGAGGGACATGGGATCATAAAGGTACGGCAATTATTTTTGGACTCGATAGGTGAAAGTGAAGGCATGAACCTTGTGAGAATGGAAGAGTACCTTAGTATGGATGCATTGACGAGCGACGTGAAGAAGTTGGCACTTCGCCCGAAAAAGTATGTTTTGGTGCCCGTGAGTACAATTTCCTGTGGTAAAACCACCACTTTCCAGACTTTGAAGAATCTCTTTGGGTGGGAACATATTCAGAATGATGATATCAGCCGCGGATCCAAGACCAAGTTGGTGGACAGGTGTGTGCAAGCACTTGTGGAAAGTGATGTGGTTATGGCAGACAGGAACAATGCGATGTACCGGGAGCGCAAGCAGTTGTTTGATGATTTTGCAACCAAGGGAGCCATGCTCGATTCAGAGTTCATATTTGTGTGTCTTGACTTTGTGGGCAACATTGATCGTGAACAATGGTGGGACATCACATTTGAGAGGACCAAGAAGAGGGGTGATAAGCACCAGAGCATACAGTATGACACAGACGCTGAGACGGCCACCCGCGTGATGAAGATGTTCATGTCGAACTTCCAAAAGGTCAAGCCCACCAGTTCTCCAGACAATGAGTTTGATTTGGTTGTTCACCTTGATTTACGCGGCAAGGATTCGACTTTGAAGAATGTGAAGTTTATAGTGGAGGCATTGAAAAAGTATCCTGGGTTGGTGAAGGACTTTACCGATGAGGAGTACGAGCAGGCGTTCCAGAAGGCCTTGGAATACGTGCCTGATTTCAAGAAGGACATGACACTGAAAGCAACTCCTCAGTATTATGGTATTAGCTTGGATGCTGGGCTAGTGAGAAGTCACGTTGCCACGACCGGCCACTCACAGTATGAGAGAATGAAGGAGGAGGGGCGTGTTCAGAAGGAGTTTCACATTACTTTGGGGCATGTTGCATCGAAGGAGTCAAAGGAGAAGTGGAAGAAGTTGAAGGACCAGTTGAAGGAGAGAAGAGAAGAGGACGGGAAGAACAAGGAGAATGGGAAGAAAAAGGAGAATGGGAAAAAGGAACAGAAAAAGAGTAAGGATTCTGGGAAAGTACTTCTCAACTACTACGCTGATATCACCTTGAATGATGTGGTGATTGATTCGAAGAGGTTGATTTGTGTTAGAGCAACGATATCGAAGGTGTATGACGGAAAGGGGAAAGAGATGACGATAGACCCCATCAATGCTCATTTACACACGACGATAGGAACATTTGGGAATACCAAACCATTTGAATCGAACAATGTACTCAAGGAAATTAATAAGGAGGGAATTGAAGTGGTTTCTGGAGAGATGAAGATGGAGAAACAGCCACTTTTTGTATTTTATTAATAGAGGAACGAGGAACGAGAAATGAGCGAAGCGAATCGTATAAAGTGTAGAACGAGTTAAAGTGGATTGACAAACATAAAATGAGTATACCTAAAATATCTGGTAGTGCAAATTACTGTGTAAAATTACTGTGTGAAATTAGTGCGTAGAATCGAGAAATCAGAAATATTCAAACGCTTTTTCAACTCCTGAAACCATGTTCAAGTACTTATTATCGTTTTTCCAAACACCGGAGCTTCCCGAGCACATCATCCCCGACTTGAAGAAGACGATCGAGTCGTCCAAGATTGTTGTTTTCTCCAAGTCGTACTGCCCATACTGTACTTCGACCAAGACATTGCTCCAGGCATTGAACCAAAACTACAAACTCATTGAATTGAACCAAGATAACGAGGGCAGCGAAAAACAACAGGGATTACAAGAATTGACGGGTCAAAGAACTGTTCCCAACGTTTTTATAAATGGTCAGCATATCGGAGGAAATGATGATTTGCAGAGATTGAACTCGCTGGGAAAGTTGAGGGAGATGTTGAAGTAGTACATAGGAATAAGATGATGAAGTGTAAATGAGGAATGTAGGGATTCGAGACACGGTCTTACACAAGAGGTTTGTAACTGGTCAACTAGTATGATGAATTCGTGGGGATGGGTGGATGTAACGTGACAAAATAATGGTGACCGTTCCCACGTGACCAAACATCCAAGCTCTGATCAGTTTTTTGCAACAAAAAAATGTAAATTTATGAATGGATTTACGTTCCGTATTCTTAGCCATTGCCGCTATTTTGAGACGTAGAGTACGACCTACTCGTATTATTCAATACCTTTTTGCCGCTGCAGTACTCCTTGGTCTTTACTGGGTATTTTCATCTCCCGAATCGAGTGTAAATCCACTTACTGTGCAAAATGCACGAAAATTCAAAAACGTAAAAGATGATTTCTTGATACAAACGTCTTTTATTGGGTCGAATTTGGAGGAAAAAGATGGTTTTTTTGGGGGGGTTGGTCAATTTGACCCGAGGGTTACTCCTGCGTTGTTATTGAATGATATGGCGCAGTTCACGGAGCTAGGTTTATTGGATTCGAGTTTTACGATTCCATTTTGTTGGAGCGATTGGGTCCCAATAAGAGGTGACGGAAGACGAGAGAAGAGTGAGGATGGTAAAAACTTGTCACTTGACAAGCCGTTGGATGCTCCAGAGAGGAAAAAATTGGGTCATTGGTACCTTAACAATGTTGCACCTCCCGCTGAAAGAATTGCATTGATTGGAGTTGGTGAGAATTACACTTTTATTGTTCCTACCAGTAGGAAAGGGAGCTATAAAATGGATGCTATAAGGAGGAGGGAGAAGCAAAAAACGAGGGACCTTACAATTTCCCTTAATCAGGAGCTCACCAGATTCAATAGAGTATGGAAGAAAGACATGACATTCATTGATGACTCGATGGTGAACCAAGATATTTTTAGGGTTGTTGAGCTGAGTGGGTGGAACGATTTGGCTCTTAAACCCTCAGACTTTAAGGTAAACTTCAACCTGTACGTTGAACAATTGAGTCGAAAAGTCGAACACTCGTACACTGTTTCGATATTGAACCAGTTTGACCGCAAACTCCTTGCTGGCTTGAGGAGTGGATTGCTTCTCAACAATGCATATCCCAAGTACTTCCACGAGGCTATCCTCACCAATAACGATAAAAGAGGCCACCATTACGACTGGAGGTTTTTCCAAAAGGTAGGGTATTCGCACTATGAGAAGAGCTCGATAATACACCGACTTTCGCGAGCGTGGCTCAAGTTTGCACGCAGTCTTGGGCTCAAGACGTGGCTAGCACACGGATCGCTTCTCGGATGGCACTGGAACGGGATGACTATGCCGTGGGATCCTGATATGGATGTGCAGATGACGTTTGAGTCGCTATTGAGATTGGCACGCAACTATAACCAGACCTTGGTTGTGGATGTGCACGGGTCAGGCCATGCGTATTTCGTGGACATTGGTCCCTCGTTCTTTGACCGGTCGCGGCTGAATGGGCTCAATACCATCGATGCGCGATTCATTGACGTGAGCAGTGGTTTCTATGTTGATATCACCGGGTTGGCATTCACAGGGAACGTTGCATCACGAGGGAGAAAACGGTGGCCCTCTAACGAGTTGCACGAGTTCAACCAGGTACTTGACCATGAGTACCGGAGCAAACGAGATTCACATACTGTTGGGTTGAAGAAGTTGGAGAGGCAGTTGGAGATCAAAAGGCGAGAGCTTGTTGACAAAGAAGAGTTGTACCAGTGCCGGAACCAGCATTTTTACACATTGACAGAGCTTCAGCCTGTCACCACGTACTTTGAAGGAGTGAGTGCGCTTGTGCCCAGACAACATGAACAAATACTCCACCGAGAGTATAAGCACGGGGTGTACAGTCGACAGCATGCTGGGCACAAGTACATGCCAGTATTGGACTTGTGGGTTCCGCAGAGCAAGTGCAAGGGCGACGCGACCGGAGCGCGATGCAAGGACGAGGATGTGTTGATGGAGGCCGAGGATATGAGGGAGATGACGGGTTTTAGGAGGGCAGAAAGAAATAGAAAGGGGGAGAGAGATGTGGATATGGAGAGGGCGTGGGTTGATGAGTGGGAGTTGGGGAGGTGGATAGAAATGAGAGGGAGTGAAAAGGGTGAGTAGGAGGAGTGGAGTGATTAGGAGTGAGGAAGAGGAGGAGGGGAAGTGACGAGGAGTGACGAGGAGAGGAGTGGGAGTGAGGAGGAGTGAGGAGGAGTGAAGAGGAGGACTGATGAGAAGTGATGAAGGTTCCAGCTCAACGAATAAACATGAGAAAATATCATGGGGACCAATATGAAGATGTCAAAGTCCTAACTGAGACTTGACTGAACGGTATCTGGTTCAGCCTCTGCATGGTTGCTAACGAAATAATGTGTAGCTACAGAAAAAGTATAATACATATCGTCATACGTCATTAAGCAAGCAAGATATCGAGATGGGGTGCCTTAACCTTGAAGGTACCAGTAACGATATCTGAAGGTGATACTAGGTATCTTGGGAAGGTACTAGGCATTCAGAGGAATACTAGATATCTTGGGAAGGTACTAGGCATTCAGAGGAACACTAGATGTCCTGGGAAGATACTAGATATCTTGTACTCAGTAGATACTCCATATCTTGAGTAAGATACCCGGTATCTTGTGTACTCATAAGAGTAGATATCCAATTAGCATTTGCAATACCTATTGCATTGCAGATGCAGAGAAGACATCTTTGATTGCAATACCGATAGTATTGCAATCGTATTGCAGATCCTTTTCTTGCACTCAAGATACCAACAGTATCTGAAGTATCTACAATACCAATAGGTAATGCAGAGAAGATATCGATTATCTTGTTCTCAAAGGATACCAATAGGAAGTAGTATCTGCAATACCTATTGGTATTCAGAGTCGATATCTTTAATGCAATACCTAGGTATTACAATCATTTTGAGATACTTTCATCTTGTAGTCAAAGATACCAATAGTATCGTTAGTACTGCACCTATTGGTATTGCAGAGATCTTGCACTCAAGACACAAATAGTATCTGTAGTACTGCAATACCTATCGGTATTTCAATGTCATCATATACTCATAAGATACTAGCAGTTTCAACCTATTGGTTTGCAGAATCTTTTGATTACCATACCTAGGTTTGCAATACCTATCGGTATTGCATCACCTAGGTATAGTCATATCCCTCAATAGTTCAACCGCCCAACAGTGAAACTTCACAAACACATCCTTATCGCCCGTCAAATCCACCAAACTCAGTGGTTTCGTCATACTTCTGCGCAAATAGCGCTCATTATCTAGACCATTCGAAGCAGCGCGTGCCGTCACATCCACTTGTTTCTGGATGATAGCCACAAGTTCCGTAAAGTACAAATTGATCACGTCCCAATTATGGAGCAACTCCGTTTCGTTATCTGCCACCACCAAAAGGGAGTACTTGCGTTCGGACCCTCTTGCGTTCGCGTCTTTAATTTTAAAGATCTTTGCCATGGCATAGCCATTGGTGACGTCGCCAAAGAAAATGGGCTTTGAGATGTCCAGGGTCGTTTCCACCGAGAGCGAGCGTAGCACTAGTTTCGTCACTGCGCTGTAGCGTTTGGCGTTGGCAGGGTAGTTTGTGGAGATGAAGGGCTTATCGTCGACGGTACTGGATATATTTATTGCGGAATCACTGGGTAAGACCATGCGACACGACGCGCAGGCCTGGGACTTGGGTTGCAGGGGCCCTGACTTGGCGTTCAGCGTACATATTATAGTGGTGGGGCCGTGGAGTTCACAGAAGTGTGCTAAGCAAACAATGTACATGGAAAGGAAAAGATGGAAAATATGAAAAATCTAAGATATGAAGATAGAACAGAGATATAAGAAAGATATGAGAGAGAGAAGAGATATTAGAAAGATATAAGAAAGATATAAGATATAAGATAAGAGAGAGAGAGATAGAGAGAGTAAGGAGGAGAGAAGTGAGATAAGAGAAAGGGAGTTCTACAATTGATGAAGAGTGAACGGAATTTGTGCGGAATAGCAAATTCCATAACAGTAGATACCAAACAGAAATAGAAGCATCAACAGAAACACAGCATCAGAACATCAACATCAACACCACATCAACAACACCACATCACATCAAAGTAGACATTAGAAACATCAAAGTAGAAACATCAGAAACATCAGAAACATCACATCACATCTCAAACAAAAACAAGCAATTACTTATCCGTGAAAAATAACACAAGATGAAGTGACGTGAAAAATTCGAAAAATGAACGCGGCACCAAAAAAAGATTAAAAGATGCAAAAGTGAAGACAAAAGATGTGCAAAAAGATGAAAGATGAAAAAAGATGAAGATGAAAATGATGAAGATGCAAAAAGATTAAAAAATGCAAAGTCAAGATGAAAAGTTGATGAAAAGTGATGAAAGTGATGAAAGGTGCAAGATGAACATGGAAATGTGATTATTGGCTGTTACACCCATCGATCAGGCCACTAATCATACCACATTCAGGACATTCAGACACTCAGATACATTCTCAGGTGATAATATGCATAATAGCAACACTTACAACACTCACAACACGAGCGTAGCGAGTGTTGCGGTGTTGCAGTGTTGCGAGTTACCAAGTTTTAGTCCAGTTTGTAGTTCCAAGAATTCAGTTTGTAAGACTCCATTTCCAAGAGTCCAAGAGTCCATTTCCAAGAGTCCAAGAGTCCATTTCCAAGAGTCCAAGAGTCCATTTCCAAGAGTCCATTTCCAACTCCAATTTGTAATTCCACTTCCATTCCAGTTTGATGTAATTCCTCTTACTTTTAATTCCTCTTACTTTTAATTCCTCTCACTTTTACTGATATTCACTACTAAAAAATTAGAGATATCGTATCTCGACTTCTCCACATTTCCTCTCTCATTCCTCTAATCTACCTATTCCCCTATTCCCATTCCTCCTCCACTCCTCCATCCTCTCTTCCCTTTGCATATCTACGGCTAACGCATACCCCATGTCAACTTTTCCGTCGATTTTGTACTGGGGTATGGCACCCATATCTCGCCTAACCGTCCCAGCCAACAAAAGGTAGTAAAATAAAGCTTATGAGAGTTTATGAGAGTTTATGAGAGTTTATAAGTAAGGTTTGTAAGTAAAGTTTATGAGAAGTAAATGAAGTGATGAGAAGAAGTGAGTAATGAGAAGAAGTGATGAGAAGAGTGAGAATGAAGAATCGCCAAATTTTGACACATGCATACGCACACGCTCTTAACGCAAAATAAGCGGACTGGGGTGATGGGGTTGGCGCGGCACTTGGAATACGTCGAGATAGGGGTTTGGCAATTACGAGAGTCACGGAAAAGTACAGCAAGTATAGCACAAGCATAGGTGAGCGAAGCGAACCTATGCGAAAATTGGAGATGAGAGATAAGTGATAAGTGAAGAGATGAGAGATAAGTGAAGAGATGAGAGATAGGTGAAGAGATGAGATGAGATGAGATAAAAGAGATGAAACATAAAGACAACAGAAGACAACACAAGAGAAGACAACAGAAGACAACACAACATAAGACAACATAAGACCATGTGAGAACATAAGAAAGATTAAGACAAATAGAAACACCGAACCACCATGTTGCATGTATTAATTGTCTGCACTTTGTGAACTTTCTTGTGTCATTGTGCCACACACATGAAGAAACGCACCACGGACACGGGCATACATGGGGTCCAGCTGCGCGAGTTTTGGAATGTGTCATATTGATCAAGGCTTGGAGGGTGAAGGTGTCATGGAGGTTTTTTTGTGAGTTCTCATTCTCATCTCTTTATTCTTTATCTTTACTTTTCAATACTTTATCTACTTTTCCATACTTTACGTATCTTTTCTCTTCAGTCTCTTCAGTCTATTCTCTTCTTTATTCTCTTCGTTCTCACTCTTTCCTCAACCATCCTTCTATATTCTTTTGTCGTCTCATGAAAATAGAGCCTTAAGAGACAAAATACGAATCTACAATAGGACTGAAGTAAGGAGCTGAAAGTGAAAGTGAAGAAACTGAAGAGAAAGTGAAGAAAGAATACACAAGAAAGAAAGTGAATAGAGAGAGATAGAGAGAAAGAAAGAGAAACTGAACATACAAGAAAGAGAGAATGACTGAAAGAGAAAGAAAGAGGAGGAAATATACAAAAATGAGAAGGCTTGGTGAAAAATATCACTTCATAACAAAATATACAAAAATATACACTGAAAGGAATGGCAGAATTACAACTGAATTACTAATTTACAGAATACGCATCTACAGAATTACGATTAGAGTGAAAATAAAGAGTACAAGTCTACAGAATACAGAATACACAGAATACAGAATACACAGAATACACATCTTATACACATGTAAAATACTGGTCTACAGAATCGCGAATAAATTTTTTAGTATCGGAAGTGTGAGCAGTAAAAGTTAGTTGTAGTACTATTTGTTGTAAGTGTATAGGTTCTGTATTAGTGTAAAAGTTCTATCTGTTGTAAGCTCTATTAAGTTCTATTTGTTCTAGTATAAGTGTAAGTGTACAAGTGTAAGTGTATAGGTAAGTGTATAGGTAAGTGTAGGTAAGTTCTACTCTAAGTCTACTCCAACTCTAGTCTATAAATTCTGAGTCTGTCTAGTCTAAATTCTCACTCTGTCTATCTATTTTCTGATTTTGCTTATTTTGCCCGCCTCTCATTTGCTA
Organism: Kodamaea kakaduensis; assembly: GCA_030558435.1. Classification (NCBI taxonomy): domain Eukaryota; kingdom Fungi; phylum Ascomycota; class Pichiomycetes; order Serinales; family Debaryomycetaceae; genus Kodamaea; species Kodamaea kakaduensis. Next base: position 13,662 of record JAJMSN010000037.1, read on the forward strand.
TCTGACGAACCATTCCACAACCATTCCACCTTACTTTCACCTCACCTTGACTTCACCTTGACTTCACCTTGACTTTCACCTTGACTTTCACCTACTTCACCTACTTCACCTCACCTTTCTCACCTTCTGAGTTTGCGTAACGTTTATTTTGCACGATAGCACGTCCAACAGCTGGCACCGTTTCTGCACATGAGCCCTTGGCACACTCGTATATCGAGAGGGTGCAAAATATTCACGGAAAACAAATAGAAGGGATGATGACGGGTAGAAGCTGAGCAACTGAACAACGAGCGAAGCGAGTTGTTTGATGTAAGATATTGATGTACTCTGAATTATTCTTATCTGTATTATCATCTATATTCTACTCTTACTGTATTATCATCTATATTCTATTCTTGCTGTATTATTCTATCTGTATACTCTTACTGTATTTATGTGTTCTATTCTTATTACTCTTAATCTTAACTGTACTTAATCTTAACTGTACTTATTCTTATTCTCATTTGTACTCTCTACATTATCGCTTAATCATTTCATTTACATTTCCTGTTCCATGCTCGCTTCGTCACAATAAAGCGGTGGCTCATTCGAGAGGCTGAAGATGTGACAATAGGCTTTGGTGCGTGAAATTACCGACGTACTGACAGGCACGCACAACGTAACGAGCTATAAATTGCTCAGTGATAAGGGAGGGAAGGTAGGGGGTAGGTGGTGATGGGAGAGTAGAGAGATTAAGAAGAGAGAATAGAGTAGAGAGAGTAGATGAATAGATGGAATGAAGTACATAGAATAAAGTAGATAGAATAAAGTAGATAGAATAAAGTAGAATAAAGTAGAGAGAAAGAATAGATAGAATGTAGCGAGGGATAGAAGAATAAGTAGGAATAGGGATCAGCCGTGCACTTATTTTAGGTGTGATATTTTCACCGTGTGGGGTAAAGAAGGCCTGACAAGGGCATGAAAGAGCGAAACAATGGTAGGGGGCTAGAGACGAGAGACAATGGAGAATGAGACAGAAAGATAATGAAAGAGACAAAGAGACAAGAAATACAAAGAAAGATAATGAAAGATAATGAAAGATAAAGAGATAGACAGGATAGGCAAAAAGACAAGAGAGACAAAGAAAGGTGAAGAAAGACAAGAGACAAAGAGGTGAAGAAAGACAAGAGACAAAGAAAGACAAAGAAACAATTGGCGTAGCGAATTGTCGGGTAGTGTATTGAGTGAAGATGAATGGTGTATTGGATGCATTGTTGGATCATTTAGCATTAGATGACATTGTTCGGTCAATATGAAGTGTTCATATGCGATTGTTTAACGCTAATTTATTGATCTGGGTGAAGAGATGTAATAATATAATTGAAAACAACATGAGCAGACAATATAGCAGACAACATGAGCGGAGCGAATGTTGTTTGCGTAGTCTTTATCTTTTCTCTCACTATTAGTTCAATCTCATATCTTGTCACTACTTCCTCATATCTTGTCATTACTTCCTCATGAATTGTCATTACTTCACTTCTTCACTCCCTCTCGCGCACTTTGACATCGACAATTTGTGGGGAACACTGTCAAATTTTACAAGACCTCTTGTACGCACTTCTTAACAACGCAATGATGACTCGTTGACAAGTGACTAAATTACATACTCACTAATTCACACTAGTCATTAATTAGCAATTAGTAGTTCTTCAATTGATTTCACAAATTCTTCAATTCATTTGTATTGAATTATATTCAGATCATCAACAATTCGCTTCGCTCATTGCTGATTCAATTCATTTATATTCAGATCGATTAATCAACAATTCGCTTCGCTCATTGTTGATTTACCAACTTCAACAACTCGCTTCGCTTGTGTTGAAGTTGCTCTTTTTTTCACTGATTTTTCATTTTTTATCGACACCATGCCCCCTAAACCAGGTACGTAGACACATGTACCATCGTACATCAGCGCTTAGAGAAGAGAGAAGGTCCCAATGCCGAAGGAAGATAAAAGTGGATTAGTGGTGACCCTCATCAGTGATGAGAATACAGCGAATACAGCGATGACCATCCGACCAGAGATGATCTGGAGGGACAATGGAAGCTGAATAGATTGAAGTTACGATTTGCAATAGTCTTGAGTCTTCCAAATGCGCTGAATGCAGTTTCTGGGCGTCTCAATTGTGATGTACACTGGCAAGCGAGATCTTCAATTGGTATTGCTGATACTTGGTTCAAATCTTGACAACCGGCAGTCAGAACATCGAAGTGTCAGAAAATTGCCAATCATCAGACAACCTCGCTCCGCTCGATTGTCTATTACTTCACTTCATTCAATGACCATCTTTTCCAACTATAGACAATCAGTCGATTATCAACTGTCTCAATTGCTGATTACATCTCATTGGTTGATGCTTCAGAGAACCGGAGCGAGATTTTCCAATTGTTTAATTGTCTTTAATTGTCAATTGTTTTTAATTGTCGATTATCTTCAATTGTCGATTGTCTTCAATTGTCTAATCATCTTCAATTGTCTAATCATCTTCAATTGTCTAATCATCTTCAATTCTTCAATTGCTGATACGCAACCGTCAGAGAATTGATCAAAGGTATTATCTGGTCAATGTCTGAAGTGATGTCTTTCAGAGAATCGTCAAGATTGTCTAATGTCTCAATTGTCTCAATTGTCTTAAATTGTTGATACTTAGACAATCTCGCTTCGCTCGATCTCTGGTCGATGTCTGGAAATATGCTATCTGACAGAAGATCGTGAAGCGAGATTGTTCAATTGTCTTTAATGCAATTGTCATCGTGTCTTCAATTGTATCTGGTTGTCTATAATTGTCTACAATTGTCTTCGATCATCTTCAATTGCTTTAATTGCAATTGTCTTCAATTGTCTACAATTGTCATCAATTGTCTTCGATTATCTTCAATTGTCTTCAACTGTCTATATTGTCTACAATTGTCTATATTGTCTACAATTGATTTCAATTACTGATTACTGAGAATCACCAGACAATCTCGCTTCGCTCATTGTCTGCTCTACAATTGCCTTCAATTACTGATTACTGAGAATCAGACAATCTCGCTTCGCTCATTGTCTGCTCTACAATTGTCTTCAATTGGATACCAAGACAATCTCAGACAATCTCGCTTTGCTCGATTGTCTTATCGAACTATACATTTTCTCAGACTACGAGCAGAATAATCGACAATGAGCGAAGCTCATTGTCTGTCTTCATTGCAGATTCAGACACAACAACCTAGCTTCGCTCGGTTGTTGAACTATCTCCTCTCTCACAATCTCCAATCTCACAATCTCGCTTCGCTCAATTGTTCGATTGTTCGATTGTTCGATCTTTACTAACAACAGCCTCCAGAATCGCCGCCGCCAAAGCTGCCGCCAGAAAGGCCGCCGCCAAAAAAGCAGCCGCCAAAACCGAAAAATCCGAGCCCGTAGACAACTCCATCACCAACCCCTCCACTTCCGACAAGTACAAGCGTGCTGGTGAAATCAGTGACCGTGTCTTGGTCCAGGTCATCAAGGCCACTCTTCAAGGTGCCACCACCTACGACCTCTGTGTCTTGGGTGACGACTTGATGAGAAAGGAGTTGGAATCCGTTGCCGATGCCCACAAGGGTGTTGCCTTCCCAACCTGTGTGAACCCCAACCAGGTCCCCGCCCACCTTGCCCCCTTGAACAAGGAAGAGCCTGCTAACATTACTCTCAAGAATGGTGATGTTGTCAATGTCATGTTGGGTGTTCACGTTGATGGTTTCCCCAGTATTGTTGCCGAGACCGTTGTTGTTGGCAGCGATGTTGAGCCAGTTTCTGGAAAGAAGGCCGACTTGTTGCACGCTGCCCACTTGGCGTCCGAGGCTGCTATTTCCCAGTTCCAGATTGGAAAGAAGAACTGGGACGTCACTGCTATCGTTGACAAGGCTGCTGCTGCCTACGACTGTACTGCTGTGGACTCCATGCTTACGCACAACCAGGAGAGGGACAAGATGTACGGTGACAAGGAGGTGATTATCAACCCTTCGCAAAAGAACAAGTCCCAGGTCGACACCATCAAGTTTGAGGAGGGTGAGGTCTATGGCTTGGATATTTTGGTGAGTACCGGTGAGGGTAAGGTGAGGGACAGTGACTACCGTGCGACTCTCTACAAGCTCACTGGGAACAAGTACAGCTTCAAGATGAAGATGTCCACCAAGATTGTGGGTGACTTGACCGAGAAGTCCAACGGTCCGTTCCCTGTGAATATCCGTGACTTGCCCGAGCCAACCAAGGCCCGTGGTGGGTTGGCGGAGCCAAGCAACCACCGTGCTGTGTTGAAGTACGATGTGGTGACTGAAAAGGAGGGCGAGTTCATTGCCCAGGTGTTTACGACTGTGGGTGTGACTAAGGAGGGTGTGGTGAGATTCACCCACCCTGGGTTTGAGAGTGGGAGGTACAAGAGTGAGAAAAAGATCGCTCTCAGTGATTTAGCACAATGAGCGAAGCGATTGTGCTAACTACTAGTGAGCGAAGCTTGGCCAGTGAGCAAAGGCAACAGTGAGGAATGTTACCAGCCCATTGGGACATCAAACTATCAGTGATGGTGAACTTTTGGGATGATAACTTCATAAAAGTTGATGACTACGACTCACCACTCGCTTTGCTCAATTGGGTTTACGATATATCACCACAATCTCGCTTCGCTCGATTGTGGTTCAATTTTTGGAAAGGCTCATTTTGTAGACTTTCAAAATTCAACTGGTATTTTGGTTTCTTTTTTCAGCCAGCCATTTTTTGATGGAAGAACAAGATGGGAAGCATGTACTGAAGAATAAAAGACTTTGAATAATGGTACATGTATGGATGATGATGTACATTCAGATGTGCGTTTCTAGTATTGAAGATGTTGCGTTACTGGTTATTGTACTAGTACTGCTTACTACTTCTACTTACTACTTACTACTTACTATTGCTTATTACTCACTACTTACTAGTTACTGCTGATTACTTGCTACCTCTACGTGCTCCTTGCTACTTCTACTTGCTACTTAGCTCACTCTTTTTGCTATTACTTTTACTTCAATACTTTTGGTAGTGCTTTTACTTCTACTGTCGCTATTACTTTTACTACTCAAACTTTTCTAAAAGTCTGCTTCTACTTGCTAATACTACTTCTCTTGAATTAGAACGATTCGCTTCGCTCATCGAATTCCTACTCGATTAACTCGATACTCGATTTCGCTTCGCTCAATCGAGTTTATCGAGTTATCGAGTCAGTTTTTCTTATTTTTTCACTATCGCTATTGTGAATAGTGAAGATGAAATCCCGTTCACGCGCATCCCGGGCCCTGCTGCCGGACGAGTCCACGCGCAAATCGCGGCGTATTTCCCAACGCGAAGAACAGAAGACGCTTTTGGGGAACGAGGTCCCCCCCTTCAATGCGTTGCACGCGTTGAATGCCCTCAAAGGAGTCCGCCGAGTGGACTCGCCGTCGCTCACTCCCAAAGAAACCACGCCCTCCCGTGGCCTGAGAAGCAAGAAACCCCCACCCTTCGAAGAACCGCCGCTTGCCCCCCCAACACCGGCGTATTCGGGCGTGCCCTTGGAGGATCCGCCGCCATTCAAGGTGAAAAAAGAGTCCATGTGGCCAAACAAGTACAGAAGAGTGCCTTTGGAGGCTGAGGAGGAGGAACCAACCCTCGATGAAAAGATATGGACCCACGAGGTGGAGCCAGAGTTGAGCGAGGAGAGGAGAAAGGAGGATAAAGACTTGAAAGACGAAGACTTGAAAGAGAAAGACTTGAAAGAGAAAGACTCAAAAGACTTGGACGACAGAAAAAAAGACCTACCACATCCCAAGCGAATAAAAGTGATGTTGTCGCCTCAAAAACCAGCACTTACCCGCAGTTTGAGTGGGGGGATGGGCAACTTGGGCCGGGGCCTTGTGCGAAATTTATCGAGTCTCGAAAAATTAGACGATGAGATCGACGATACAATCGATAACGACGACCATTGTTCGCGGTGCGGCGGCGGGGGTGTTTTTCTCTGCTGCGAACTGTGTCCCAGGAGTTTTCATTTTACGTGCTGTGACCCTCCAGTTGAAACGCCACCAGATGGACTGTGGAATTGCAGAAAGTGTATTTGGGAGAGGGAAAGGGAGGGAGAAGGAAAAGAAAAAGAGGGAAAGGAGAAGGAGGGAAGGAAAGAACCAAAAGAGAAGGAGGGTAGAAAGGAGGGAAGGAAAGAACCAAAAGATAAAGAGGGAAGAGGAAGAGAAAAAGAGGGGAAAACATCTTTATCCTCCACATTCTCACTACTTGTTGACTCTCTTGCTTGTAGGAATCCACTTGAATTTTCGCTCCCACGGACACTTCGCGAAAATACTTTTGTGGGAGTGCACACAGGTCCCCATGGCGAGTACGAGGACGATTCACTCAAAGAACCTTCGAAAACCGACGATGATGAAGTTTTGTACGATGCAAACGGCGACCCGTACCTCTGCCACAAATGCGGGGGGCTGGGGTTGAATAACCGGGTGCTTTGTCCGTGCGACTACTGTCCTTTGGTGTGGCACGTTGAGTGTGTGGACGAATTGGCACTTACGGGGCGCAGAAGACTCGGGAGCAAGTGGAAGTGTCCTGCGCACATTGACGACTTGGTTGCGACGCGGATGTTCAAGGACGCGCGGGTTGTTGAGCCCCAGGTTCCCTATGCCAATATATTGGTTAGGGGAGAAAATGAGGTGAGCAAGAACTTTGTGAGGTTGAGCGAGTACCAAGAGAATGAGGAGTCATGGAGTGTGGAGGGGGGGGTTGAAGCGCGGGCATCGAAGGTGGTGTGTGCCCCGGGACAGGAGGGCATGTTTGTGTACAGACTTCCTGAAAAGAGTATAATATTGAGGTTTCTAGAGAGGGGGAGAGAGGAAAGGAAGAAGGTGGGGAAGATGTTAGAGAAGGAACGAGATATTGAGATAAAAAGTGGATCTGGGAAGGAAAATGGAACGAGTGAACAGAAAAGTGAACTTAGTGAAGCTAGAGAACCCGAACCCAGTGAACTTAATGAACCCAGTGAACCCAGTGAACCTGGTGAACCCAGTGAACCTATTGAGGAAAATGGGAAACTGATACTACAATCATGGAAGCTGGATATGGAGGAATATGAAGAACGTATAGACAATGAGAATGAGTTTTTGGAGAGTGTGGAGGTTCTCAAGAGGGGATTGAATTTGGGTGATTTGATCAGGGTTGCACAGGAGGAGTATGGGAGGGAGAAAGAGAAGGAGGTGAGGGTGGAGTTGGAGAAGGTTAGGGAGGAGGAGTTGGAGGAATTGAGAAAGGTCAAGATGTTGATGGAGATGGTGGGGAGTGAAAAGATGATGGAATTCTTGAAGCAATCGAGCGAAGCGAGATTGTTGAAAGAAGAGAGTTGCTCGACAATAGAGTAAGCTTTTGTTGAGAAGCCATAAGAGTGAATTTTCAAATCTAGCGAAGCAGATTGTTGAGAAATAATAAGTCAATTGAGCGAAGCGAGATTGTTACAATAATTGTTTTCAATCTCACTGCTTTAAGCAAAAGAATTGGGCGAAGCGAGATTGTTGATAACCATTTATTTCCAATCATTGTTTATTTCCAATCATTGTTAAGCATAAGAGATAACACTCGAACGAGGAACCATAAATGATCTTCAGTCATTGTTAAGCATAAGAGTAGTCAACAATCCCACTTCGATTGTTGAAAGACTATTGTGAAAAATCATTTTGCTGTTGAGAAACCAAAGTAAATTCAACAATCTCGCTGTACTGTTGAAAGACGAAAATTGCAAAAGCTGGATTGCTGGAAAACTAGAGCACCTCACTAATCTCGCTTCGCTTGATTATTGAATCTCGCTTCACTCGATTGTTGGGAAACTGGCAATTCAACTATCTCGCTTCGCTCGATTATTGAAAGCGAACACTTCATGTTCAATAGACGCAAGAACATCAAGTTAATAAAACAACCATAAGAACAAGCAGCTTGTTCGCCTATGTATTATAGCTACTGTATTTATATAACAAGGAGTACGGAATAAGAGTAAGATTAGACAGAAACAGTAAGAATAGACAAATAAAAGAATACACAATAACAAGATGGAGAATAACAGGTACGTGGAGAATAACAAGTACAGGAGAACAAGTATATCGAGAATTGACAAGAATCAGTATAAGAATCAACAAGATAAGAAGTACAAGAGTACAAATGAGGGGAATTAATACGGATACGAAGTATTATGCTAGCTTGTGGACTATTTATTGGTTATTATATACATCAGCCACAGCAGGATCAAGCCTTGAAAAGTACTCATGATTGCTTTTCCATGTGCTTTCCCCTCTAATCCTTTTCATCTGTTCAATCGTCATTTCTCTTCTATCTTCTCTAATCCAATTTTCATCTGTTTAATGTCACTTCCCTTCCATATTTTCTTCTTTATCTTCTCTTCTCTTTATCTTCACCTTATATCCTCATCAACTTCATTCGTATAGATTCGCTTCGCTCATCTATACTCAGTTCGCTCATCTATACTCAGAAAGCACTCTCCTCCTTCAACTTGTACTCCACTATATCCTCCACCGGACTAGCATTTGTCACCTTGACCAACTTTGCCAATATCTTGCTCTCGTTCAAGTGTGCGCAGTTCACCTCCGTCTTGCGGTCGCCCTCGTGCACAATGATCTTGATTGGGCACTGTTTCACCTCCTCCTTGGTGTTGACCTTGATACGCGACACTACAAAGTCCACGTTGTCGTTGTGGAACTTCAAGGTGGGGAGGTTGTGTCTCCAGAACTTCCTCAAGCCGATCGCAGGCTCATGAACATTTTTCTGGATCATGAGGAGCTCAATCTTGGAGATTTGCTCGGGAAAGCGGAACGCAGTCTTGGGCGTGCCTTGTATGAGGTTGACACGCGCAAGCTGGCGGAGTATGCGCAGGTTGGGGAGGTTCTTGAACATGGCGAAAATTTTAAAGAAGAAAATCAAGTTCGATAAAGTTTGATCATAGATGAGCGAAGCGAGTCTATGACAAACTTGAGCAAAGAGTCTAGTACAAACTTGAGCGAAGAGTCTATGACAAGAGAATTGATATTCTTTGATACAAAACTATAGATACTGCAGTTATTGAATACTAGTATCAATGATTTAAAGGTGTAGTCTACCATGTCTACTATGCCCACTAAATTTCATCCGTTCTCGCTAAAAATGTACTTCCACTGAAAATTTGTCACTAAAAGTACATTTTTTCACTAAATTTTGTAGCGAGTCTATGCGAACAGAACAGAATGTTCTTAATCTTTGATACTATTCAAGACATTATATACTCTTAAGGATAAATTACTTAATATCTCCATACTATTAAAGAGTATCTAAAGGTTACCAGTTTATGTCTACTCACCACTACCCTGAATGTTATTTCTACTCTCGCTAGAAATTGAGTTGCTCTCACTAAATATTGTCTTTTCCCACTAGAAATAATCTTTTCCCACTAAATTTTGTCTGTTCTCTTGAATATTCCAATTTACATTTACTAATTCTCACTACATTTTTTCTCATCATTTTCTGTTTGTAATTTTTCACTACTTACATTTTACTTTTTGAACTTTAGTTTCACCTTTTTGCACTTTACACTTCATCTTTTTTTACACTTTCTATTTGCACTTCACTTTTACTTTTTATCTTTTTGCACCTTTTCGCACTTCTTTTTGCACTTTGGCTCTTTTGCACTTTACTGGCTCTTTTGCACCTACTGCTCACTAGATTCGCTTCGCTCATCTAGTTCGCTATGTTATCTTCTCCCTACTACCACCTCCACAAATCCCTCCGCACCTCTTCTCGACTCCTCGTAGGAACCTTCTTTGAACCCTCTCGTGACATTGTCCTCATCACCGGCGGCTGCGGCGGCCTCGGGTCCCAAATCGCTCTGGAATTTGCAGCCAAAGGTGCCGTCACAATTGCAGTCGATCTTCGCCCCCCCGAAAAACCAGTCAAGGGCGTCACCTACTACCAAATCGATGTCGGGGACCGTTCCCAGGTCCTCCAGCTCCGCGACCGTATCCTTTCCGAATTCGGCACAGTCTCCATCCTCATCAATAACGCAGGCATCACCACAGGAAAAGGGCTCTTGGACCTCACCTACCCCGAAATCGAAAACACAATAAGAGTAAACTTGCTCTCAAGCTTCTACACCATCAAAACATTTCTTCCAGATATGCTCGAGGGAAAGAGGGGATACATAGTCACCATTGCCCTGGTACTCGGTTACTTGAGTCCCGCACGACTCAGTGCTTATGGAGCGCTGAAGCTGGGGCTCATTGCGCTCCACGAGCTGTTAACGTACGAATTGGGCGTTCCCATGTTCAATTCAGGCGTAAAGACGCTTCTCATATGTCCGGGGCAGATGAAAACCGATATGTTCACTGGGGTGAGCACTCCTTCGTATTTTTTTGCACCCGAACTCGAGCCGAAAACGGTTGCAAAGCGGATCGTATCGTCGTTGGAATTGGGCCGCAGGGGCGAAATTAAGCTTCCGTTCTACGGCAAGTTCATTCCCATGGTGAGAGCCATACCCTGGCCGTTTGTGAAAGTAATGAGGGAAGTTTGTGGGATTGATAAGCTGATGAGCACATTTGTCATTGAAAGTGCAGAGGCATTGGGGATTTTTAGGGAAAGGGAGACAAGGGAAGTGTTGATTACACTGGCAAAGACGTGGTAGAACAGATAGGAGTAGACTAAGATTAGAACAGGGGAAGAACGGTAATTAGTTACTCTATAATATAAATTAAGTTGCTTTATTTAAAGTTGCAGCCATTAAAGTTGCAGCGAATGAAAATATATTTAGGCTTTATTTTCTGGATCAGGAATCGGAGTTTGGAATAGACTTACGAGACACTAAAGAGCGAACGAACGAGCGAGCGGAGCGAGTGTGTGAGTGTGTGAGTGTATACACAAGTAGTATAAGTGGCTATATGTAGTACAAATGACTAAGTAGTACAATTGACTAAGTAGTACAAGTGATACAAGTGATTATATAATCGAGAGTACAGGTGATCGTTGACCCACTCTCATTCTGTTATTGTGAAATTCGACACTCGAACACTCGCTGCGCTCGTTGTTCTCGTGTCTCTATTTTTGTCTTGATCACACATCTGCACCTTTATATTTTTTCTCCAGACATTGTCACTTCAGACACAGGGACAATGTGGTTTAGCATTGCGTTAATGATTGCCGCAAAAGCATGCAAAATAATTTCGCGGACCTGATCCGCTATCAAGAACAATGGAACAATAGAAGATTAATTGAACAATGCTAAGCGAAGCCCACAGGAAGGGCTGAATTTTCTGAATTTTCTCAGTGGACGTTCGCCTTGTAACGGCAGGGATTCATGTTACATCAAAATAAGAATGACGATTGTTTGATCTTCTCATCTTGATCTGCTCATCTTGATCTCAAGGATTTTAAACAGCTGGGCGAAGCGAAGCTGTTTTTCGTGCCTACTGGCCCACCGTTGTTCGCATATGAACCAATAATTGAACAAAGGTAGTTCATCGACCAAGTTCAGGATTGACCACAAGCAACGTGGCAAGCAACATTCGCTTCGCTCATGTTGCTTTTCTGACATTAGTTCTTTGCTCATGTTGGTTGTCTGACATTGGTTCTTTGCTCATGTTGGTATCTGACATTGGTTCTTTGCTCATGTGGTTGTCTGATATTGATTCCTTGCTGCTCATGGTTACATGTCCCTGCTTGGTCGCTCATGTTGCTGTTGCTTACTACTTCTCACGCAACATTCGCTTCGCTAATGTTGCTTGACTTATTACTTCTCACGCAACATTCGCTTCGCTCATGTTGCGTTCGCCAAATCCCTCCACCTCAAGTAAGGAGCCACCCACCTCCCATCATACGTCACACCAAACGTCACCCTCCTCACTCCACCCCTATAACCGCCCAAATTCGTATACAACTGCTCTCCAAACTCACAATCAAAAAACAGAAGCACTTTTTCCGGAGGGACCCACACCTTCAACCCCAGTTGTCCATACACCATCTCCTTTGTATCCGTGAACAACAACTCCAAACCCCTTGGACTTGGGTCCCCAAGCGTCAATTTGTTTTCAAAAACGTACTCCTTGACATATACCTGGTCCAATAGTCGTGGAATGGTTCCAACAAAGTATGCAGAAATGTAAAATATTTTATTTGGTTGATGGGTCAAGGATGATATGGACAAGAGTTTTCTTTTGGCAGTATTCCTTCTTTCTTCGTTCCCCCTTTCTTCTTTACCTCGTTCTTTCTCTTTCTCTTTCTCTTTCCCATTCTCATTCTCTCTTTCTTTGTCGTTCCCTTTCTCTCTTTCTATCTCTCCCTCTCCCTCTCCCTCTCTTCCCCCAACACTCTCCTCACTATCACTATCATAACAATCACTCACCAAAGTCTCTGGAACCATTCCATTCCTCTCTATTATCACTTCTCTCTTGATTGGTTGTTTTTCAATTTCTTGTAATTCCTGGATATCAGATTCCAGATGTCGTATTTCTTCCTCTTCCAAGTTCACTTGTTCTTTTTCTTCCTCTTCAACATCCACTACTTCCGACACTTCCCCTTCAACTTCCACTACTTCTTCCACATCTTCCCCTTCACCTTCCCTTTCTACCAATTCTTCTTCTTCTCTTTTCTCCCTCTTAACTCTTGTCAACCCACTCCAGTACTTCTTTGGCACCAACCGGGGGTCCAGATTCTCAAAGAACTTTGCAGGAAGACTACTAAACATCCTCTCAAAAAGCCCATCAAGAAACTCGTCTGGTTCTGTTTCCATTGTGACAAACTCAAACGACTTTAATGTCCCCTCAGTACGGTTCTGGTACGAGTGGAGCCGCACACCTATTCGCACCACCACAATGTGGTTAAAAACATGTTCTATTTGGGGAAAAGGCCACCTGTGGGTGGTCAATTGGTCGTACTGGTACGCCATGGCACTCCACTTTTCATCGAACGCGGATACGAAAAAGAGCTCGTTGTTGTTGTAGGTGTACCCAAAGCGGTAGGTGCTGGGGGGGTACTCTGATTTCACATTGTCATTGGAGGTGAAGTCCGTACAGAAGAAACTGGGGTTGCGGTTGTGGCTCGATGTTTGGACAATGAGGACGTAGAGTTCCCGGTCGTTTTCGGGGAGTTTCTTTCGGGGTGGTGTGGGGAGTTTTTGGATGGTGCACTTCATTTAACAATCGAGCGAAGCGAGATTGTTGAGATGGGATGAATAGTAGTAGATAGGTAGGGATATTAGGTAGTAGATGTCGGATGATATAAGCAGATTTGTAGATATCCAATATTAATAGATGGTAGTAGATGTTAGTAGCTAGTAAATGGTGTAGTAGCTAGTAAATGCAGATATTAGCAGATATTAGCGTATACTAGTTGATATTAGCATATACTAGTAAATATTATGGTAGGAAACTCCAGCTGATCATGTAGTTGCCGCAATCTCCCAAACTAGTGCGATGGCTGATCAAATGTAAATTTGCAACAAAATCAAATCGAATGAATCTCGATCAAATCTCAAATCCCAATCTGAAATCTCATCAGACTGTAAAATAAACGAATTGAAGATGCCAATTGACAATGAATTGAAAATTATTGAGAAGTTCTTTGGTAATTTGTGACATGACAAGCACTCCAAGAAGTATGAAAGTATGAAAGTACAAGAATTTTCAATGGTTAACTTCATGAGCTCTTGGCTTCACCTAGCCCACACTGGATCACTTTTGTCTGATTATATAGCTGATTTTCAATTGATACTTCTCAACTAGTACCTCCCAACTCTCAATACTCTCAATCCTCTCAATCTCTCGATCTCTCAATCTCTCGATCTATCAATCTCCCAATCTCCCAATCTCCCAATCTCCCAATCCTCAATCCTCAATCTTCATCCTCAATTCTCATCCTCAATTCCAATTCTCTTGTCCTCATCCGATCTCTTTTCGCATCGACTATTTCTCATAACCATGACCCGAGCATCTGAATCAATGATCATGCGATCTACGGAATGGTGGTCTTATTTCAACATCCGATATGTTCTCTTGTCATTGGCTGTAGCCACCTACTTGCTCTCTATTCTATCTCTACTCTACTTCTACTCTATCTCTACTCTATCTATTTCCATCTATTTCTCTCTATTTCTATATCTACTACTTCCTACCTCTCTCTATTTCTCTATCTTCTCTATTTCTATCCATTTCTCTCTCTATCTCTTCATCTCTGTATCTCTCTATTTCTTCTAACCATTCACTCTTGTAATTTGCAACTTCGCGACTTCGAAATCTTTCGTATATATTATTTCCATCTGCATCACTCATGTTCTATGAAACTACGGCTCAAACTATATAACCACATAAAGCACCGCATTTGCAAGCTCCATGCCTCTTCAATCGGACGCTCGTTGCTCGGGTTCAATATTCTAGCGCTCAATTTAAACGACCCAGATAGGTACAGAAGACATGCTTCGACTCAGAGACAGGTAAACACGGCGGTTAGGGTAGAGAGGAAGGTAAAAGAGAAGGTGGATCAGAAGGTACAGAGGGTAGAGAAGGTGAAGAAGGTAGAGAAAATGGAGAAGGTGGAGAAGGCGGAGGAGGTAGATCGGAAAGAAGTTAAAGAGGTGACAGACAACCTGACTGAGATGAAAAATCACTGGAATAGAATGACTGAAGTGAATAAAGTGTTTGAGGTACAAACTGCTAGCATAGACAATATTGAAAGCGAGAAAACCTTTAAGGACATGTCTAATGGAAATGAGAACATGTCTAATGAAAGTCATAGTATTACGAATGAGAGCCAGGAAATTTCTGATGAAAGTCAGAGTATGTCTAATGAGAACCAGAACGTTTCTAATGAAAATCAAAGCATATCTGATGAAGAGCAGAAAATGTCCAATGAGAACGAGAGAAACGTGAATAACGTGAAAAATGTGAAAAACGCCAGAAACATACCTTCTGAACAAATTGAGAAGGTACAATTCAGTGACGGAAACCTGCCTTTTAATGAACAAAACGAAAAGATACTGCTTTCTGAAGAAAACGTGAAGCCTTATGAAGAAAACGTGAACGTACCTATAGAAATCGAGAGCAAACCTTTTAATGAGCAGTCCAATGGTGATTCTGTGGATCAAAAAAATTTGAATCCGTTGGAAATTATAGGTGTGGATATTCATGGCCAGTCTTTTGCAAATTCTGATAAGGTTCCCTCAATTACTGATGGTGAAAAGATATCTTCAATTTCTGTTACTGAAAAGGTCAATTCTGATACTGGAAAGGTTCCCTCAAATGTTGATACGATTCCAAATTTTGATGCTGAAAAGATTCCCTCAATTTCTAATGCTGTGAAGGTTTCCTCTGAGTCTGTTGAAAAGTCCGCTCAAAAAACTTCCTCGGAGTCTGCTGACATTCCCTCAAACTCGGATAATTCCTCACAGGATCTCGCTACGCTCGATTCAACTCACTCATCAGGTACTTTTTCTCCCCTCGATTGTGTGTTTTCTCCCATTCCCTTCCTGCACCCACCTTCCCCCTCAGAAAACATCACCTTGAGAAACCTCCGCTTGACGTTTGTCCATGCCCTTGCACGCAACGACACAAGCCGTATTTTCACCACGCTTTCACGTATACACCGCAATCGCCAAGGGTCCGAGCTCTACGTTGACTCCCTCAAACTCCTCGTGCCCTCGCTTGAACCCTCCAAAAACACCATCAAAAAGGCCTACGATCACTTCGCCAAGGCCGCTGTGAGTCCCGCCGATAGGAGCGAGATTTACTTGCGATTTGCAGCCAAGTACTTGGAGTGTTACCCCACCGCCACAGACTTTAGAAGCTCTGTCACCAGGGGTGAAATCACCCAGTGGTTTGAAAAGGCCCTGAAAAAGGGCCTCGACTTGGGTCTCCTTCATTTGGGGCCCGAGGAAGCGGAAAAGTTGGTGTCGTTGGTGAATCTGTCCCCGAGGTTGCGCAAATGGAAGAAGAAATTGAGGATGCCAAAAACAGAGCCCGTGGTTGATGAGATACAAAAGACAGAAACGGAGATGTTTATGGAATCGCAGATGGAGAGATTTAAGGAGGAGAATCACGTCAACTTGGAGGGATTGTGTGGGTTTATAAAGGAGACGGGATATAAGAAAGATATAAAGGAGAAAGAACATGCAAACGAAAAAGAACTTACGAAAGAACATACAAATGGAAAGAAAGAACATGCAAATGGGAAGAAACATACAAATGAGAAAATGGAGAAACCTCTCTATAAACAATACGATGAATGTTCGGACAAATCTGCATTTCTTGAGGAGTACCACCAGCACAATCTTCCTCGGCAAAAACTAGTTGAATCTCACATGTTATCGATGCTGGACTCGTTAAGTTCTATCTACCTGTTTCGACCACATGTAATGTATCGCTGGTACCGGGACGTACTTGGAGGATTCAAGGAGTTGGTTGCAGCCGCACAAAAAAACCATCTGCATCAATTGGGGAAATACTCGTATTACCTCGATTCCATCAAGCCCGAGCTGTTTGTCACGCTTATGCTTTCCAACATGCTCACGCTCACCACCACCTCTAGAAACGGGTCGATCCCCGTTTCCAGGCTCGCAAGTGCCCTACACAATGTGTTTTTTAGGTACGCCCACCGGGAAAAAATCAAAGGCTGGGACGAGTTGAGCGACACAGACGGACTCAAGTTATTTGGTGCGCTCCTCAAGCATTTCATTGAAAGGTGTACTTTGACCAAAGAGGACCTCAAGGAATTTGATTCAGATGTAAAGAACAGCGACTCGAACCAAGGGTTCATTCATGAGATGCTTTTTGCAAAGGGTCAAACAACGGGTATGATTCTGCTCCATCCGTTTTTGTTCTACAAATTCAGGCACTTTGAGTCGCTTGCAAGCTCAAAGTCCCTCTATCTTCCCATGCTCCATCCTCCCAAGACATGGACACTGCCGAAATCCGGGGGCTATCTCGGGGACTTGAAGCCGTTGGTGTCCCTGGTGAATGTTTCTGTATTGGAGCACCTCTTTGAGAAAGCACACAAAACAGGCCAATTGGAAGGAACTTATAGTGCGTTGAACGTGTTATCGCAACAGGATTGGGCAATTAATAGAGGTGTGTTGGAGGTGTTTGATTACGCCATGTCCCTCGACGAGGGCTTTCTCAAAATCCCTCCGAAAAATTCGGAGAATGAAGACCTTCGCAACATCAGATTGGTGGTTGCCATGACCCGCAATATCGCAAAAGCACTCGATCACAATGGCGACATGTTTTTCTTGCCTCATAACGTTGATTTTCGTGGCCGTGCATACCCCATGGTGTCGCTCTTGTCCCATTACATGGACGATCTCACCCGCGCATTGATGATGTTTTGGAGGGGAAAACCACTTGGGAAGGATGGGAAAAAATGGCTCATTTACCAGTTGGTGGGGTTGTACGGCCACGATAAGTGGCCGCTCCAGAGACGGTTGGACTTTTATGCCGAAAATAGGCTGCAAATTTTGGACAGTGCACGACTGCCCGTGGGTGCGAAATTCTGGCAGGGCGCAGACAAGCCGTGGCAGACCCTTGCGCTTTGCAAAGAAATGGCAGCTATAGAAGAGTGTCCTGATGAAGAGAGCTATATATCGCGGATTCCGGTCCATATGGATGGTTCCTGTAATGGGCTCCAGCACTATGCTGCGTTGGGTGCGGATGAAAAGGGTGGTGAGGCAGTGAATCTCTTGCCAAAGGAAGAAAAGGCAGATGCGTATTCAAAGGTTTTGGAGGTTGTAAGGGAGAAGAATGAGACTGAGAGAGAGATGAAAGATGAAGAGAGGAAAGAGAATTCCAAGTTCACAGAGAAAAAGAGCAAAGAGAAAAAGGTTAAAGAGAAAAAGATCAAGAAAAAGATGGAAACTATGGAAAGCGAAGAAATTATTGAGCCCGACGACGTTGAATCTCTCCCTGATAATCTCAGTCAACTCTCCGAACTCTCATCCCATATTCTAACTCGTAAACTCATCAAACAAACTGTCATGACTACAGTATATGGAGTAACCAGACACGGGGCAGCCGAACAAATACACAGCCGAATCACCGAACTTCTTGCGGAATACGACCTCAAGGTCGCCCGGGGAGAAGTCCCCAAGGATCCTGTGAATGAGGATATTCGCAAACACCAGTTCCATTTGGCAAATTACCTCGCGGGTCTTGTTCTTGATTCTTTACTGGAGCTCTTCCAGGGAGCTGCCAACATCCAGCAATGGCTCAAGGAAAGCTGCTACCGTGTCATACGGCGTGTTGAGCCCGGTGACTCAATCTGGGACGCGCTAAACGGGCGCTTTTCCCACGGAATGCAATGGACCACGGTGAGTGGATTCCCTGTGTTCCAGCTCTATTCCACCGTCAAGCCCAAAAACGTGGCCACCGCACTCCAGGGAATCGCGTTCCGGGTTCCAAGGAGTGATGCGCCCATAGATAAGCGCAAACAATGCAATGCTGTGGCACCCAATTACGTGCACCTGATTGACCTGGTGCACATGCTCATGACGGCAGTGGAGATGGCCAGACGGGGCGAAGCGTTTGTTGCGGTTCACGACTCATACTGGACACACGCGGCCAGTGTGGACACGCTCTCGCGCGTTCTCAGGGAGCAGTTTGTGCGCTTGCACTCGCACGATTTGTTGGGGTTGATGAGGGCGGACCTCGAGCGGTTGACTCTTAATCTGAAACAGATTGTGTGGGTGCAAAAAAGCGGAGAGTTTTGGGAGGAGATAAAGAGAAGAAGGAGTAAGAGTAAGAGGGAGAAGAAGGTGACGAAGGAAAAGGGCACGAAGGAACCATCTTTTACGCTTCGGGAGTATTCTGAGATTTTACAGGAGGAGTTGGATAATGGTAGTGAAATCCAAGAGCTTGTTGACAAGTACCAGCCAAAGTGTTATATGAAAGAAGGAACGAGACTTGTGGAGTATGGGACAACAATGGAGAAGGACGAGCAGAAATTCAGCATGAGGAAATGGTTCCCTATTTTGGTTGATGTGAGGATGTTGGAGTTGAAGCCAAGGGGAGATTTGAAGATTGAGAGGGTTTTGGAGAGTGTGTTTTTTTATTCGTAATGGATACTGGATGAGCGAAGCGAATCCAGTGGACATGAAGTGATACTGTGGTGAATTCAGTGGGGATGAATGGCACTCTGGTGAATCAGTGGAGATAAAAAACATTGAAGAGTTTTGGTGGAGATAAAAATCGAGTGAGCGAAAGTGATATGAAAGACACTAGACGGGCGAAGCCAAAGTGCATATAAAAAATACTCCACTGAACTCGCTTCGCTCATTCAGTGGATCTGAAATCTCCTCTCACTCAGTGATTTTACCGAGACCATGTACAGTCTTTGGTGTCAAGTATACGGTCTGAGTGAACATTCTTTTTGGAGAAGATAAAAAGTACCAAGCATACCACTGAAGCATTCGAGTGGTAGCTTTGCATGTCTTGTAAATAGTGTATAATATAGATATGGGAAGGGATTGAAGTAGATTTTGCTGACCCACTCGAACGAGCGAAGCGAGCGTGGGTGGGCGAGTGCGTGAGTTGATTCACTCGAGCGAGTGAGCAAATAAATGAATGACTGCTTACAGGACTGCCCATACATTTTGCACCCAAGACTGCTCTTGAGTGGGTGCATATAGTGTAAGTTACTAAAGTTAGTGTACAAAGCATAACTAGTTCATGACAAATTAATAACTGCACAGACCATCGAACACTAATACTCCTCACTATCGTACTCCTCCTCAAACTCATCAAACTCGTACTCCTCTCCATCCTCATCGCTCGGGTAATCGTTCTGGTAAAAGTCCTCTGCGTTTGAGTCCTCGTCATCTGATAAATGAGCGTCCTCGTCCTTGTCCAGCTCCCAGACCTTCAAGACCTCGTCCTCCTCGTCCTCGTCAAAGAACTTGATGTACCCAATCTGGGACTGCGGGTGATTGGCCGTGGTCATTGGTTCTTTCTCGATATAATACACATCGTAGACATACTCGTCCTTGGTCTCCACACCATCTACACTGAGGTAAGTCTCCAACATATCTGAAAGTTCATTGGGAACCTGGTCCTCTGCCCGGGGAATGCTGAACTCGTTTGGATCGCCTGGCTCCAACAAAACGGCTTTGTTATCCTTGTTGACTTCATCAGTTCGTGTGAGCTTGAAGTAGACCTTGTCTTCAGGTGCCTTGAAGTAGTCATCGCCAGAAAAATCTTTGGGGGAACCCACTGGGGTGGAGAGCTTGGACCGCTTGACCGCCCGGCGGTCCTCCATGATGAGGGCCTGGAGGGGATCCTGCCCTCGTTTACGTTTGATACGGAGGATGGTTGGGGGAGACATACCCCAGAAAAAATGAGCAGAGATGATCAAACAGATAACGGCAGATTCGCGAAGCGAATTTGACGTTATCTGTTGATCATCGAATATTCCTTGTGAGTGTTTGATCATCGAATCTTGCTCGTTTATCATTATCATCTATGTGAGTAAACATTCTTCACTCAAGCCCAAGAAGTGAAGAGTAACTGATCGACGGAAATTTCACAAATGAGCGAGGGTTTATTTTACACAATTGAAGCATATGTGAGTGAGCAATTGAAGCATAGATGAGGGAGCAGATTGGCTTCCCTCATTGCTCGCTCATTTATGCTCAAATTTACATCATTTTCTTCAGTCAAGTTCAAAGTAAGGGACTACCTGTTAGGAACATATTTGCTGAAATTCTACCACTTTTAGCAAAATTTCACAATCATGAAAAATTGTAAGCAGATATGTTCAGTAAAGGAAGTAATAAAATTGTATGTACTCACTCAAACTCTGTATCCACAAATTCTCAATTGCAAGTGTCAAATTTACCTGTCTACAACTCTGAGATCCTAATATTTACTTTGTATAGGCACTACTTATGAAGTCACTAGAGCTCACTGCTCGTAACAAACATGAGCACCATTTATTTTAAATCTTCAACCTCTACACTACCACCTCACCCGTAAGGATCTGCAGTGTATTGTCGTCCTCGTACTTGGAAATACATAAGTCATGGAAAGATTTCTCAACGGATACTCATGCATTGTGAATGTGCTAGAGTTTTCAATGGGACGTTAGATGTCGGATGATGAAATATCTGAATCGATTGGAAGCGATTGAAAGTCGTCAACACAACTGTATCATACCCCGCGAGAATGAGTGAGTCATTGCTCATCGCTCACATTGTGATACTTGATCATCAGTCATGTGAGAAGTCATCGTGTTCCTTGCTCACATTGATAAAACTGATCCTTAGTCATGTGAGCGAATGGGCCAGTTCTTAAAAGTTCGATTTCTGATTGACTTCTCACTTCGAAGGACTCAACTTGTTCTTTCACTTATGTTGACCTTGCTCACATTACAATTGATCACGAATGAGCTAGTTCTCGAAAGCCAATTTTTGACTGAATTTCTCATTTCGAAGAACGAACGAAGTGGTTCTGTCACTCACATCTTTCAGGAACTCACCTAGTTCTTCACTCATGTTCGCTTTGCTCACATTCGTTCATCCATCACACTCTTGATTCATTCGCTTCACTCATGTTCACTTCGCTCACGTTAGTTCCCATTGATCTGGAGATGGTTCTCAAAAATTTCTGACTGGATTTCTCACTTCAAGAACTCACTTTAAGAACTCACCTCGCTCGTTATTCACTCATGTTCACTTCGATCACTTAAACACTTCGCTTCGCTCACATTCGTTCATTGATCACATTAGCTAAATCACTTCACTTTGCTCACATTCGTGCATTGATCACATTAGCTGAATCACTCATGTTCGCTCCGCTCACATTCGTGCATTGATCACATTAGCTAAATCACTCATGTTCGCTCCGCTCACATTCGTTCAATCATCACCCTTGATTCGTTCGGTTCACTCATGTTCGCTTCGCTCACATTCGTTCAATAATCACCCTTGATTCATTCGCTTCGCTCATGAATCAATTATTGTAACTAGTATGTATATTAAACGTCACCAGAGGAAACTCCCCAATCTCAGCCACCACCCTACACTCCGTCCCAAAACTCATCAAGATCCCCCTAATCACCCCACACGGAAACCACAAGTGTGCCTTTGCCTTCATCAACGTATCCTGGCGCCCCCTCTGGCTGGAGAGATCTGCAATGAACTTGTACCTGTTATCCACCAAGACAAAGGTTCCTCTATTATTTGTCCTCAAGTTGTCCATCTGCTTGTTGTACAATGCCTTCCACACGTCCCTACACAAGAATTTCATCACGTCGAGGATATCTGTGAGTTTTTGGGACGAACCTCCAATCTTGTAGAGGAGGAGGTCTGCCAACTTGAGACCAAGTGCGTAGCCGTAATTTTCGATTCTGAGGGTGGCGTCGTCCTCATTGATCACCTCCGAGTCCAATACAACCACAGTTCCGGGAATATCACCGGGGATCGAGGAGAGCGGCTGGCCTATAGAGGCCAAAGCATCGATGGGTTTTTCGTCGAATTTGCTGCTTTCGCGCTCTTGTTTGAGCTGGTTCAGGATCCGTATGGAGGACGTGGCGAGTTCCTGAAGAAGGAACTCGAATGCCGCGCTGTTGATGTAGCTTTGGGAGTCGAGAATGTCCATCACAATGAGCGGAGCGAATTGCGAAATAGAGCGAACAAAAGATTAAGCGAACACACAAGTGAACAAACTAGCGAAGCGAGTTTGTGAGTGAGTGTGTGAGTTGCAAGAGACCAGTAAGTGAGTAATTTTAAGTGATTTAGTGAATAGTAAATAGTGAAGAAGTAATTTAGTGAATTGGAAATAGTGAAGAAGTGATTTAGTGAATAGGAAATAGTGAAGAAGTAATGTAGTGAATAAGTGATTGGTGATTGAGTGAAAAGTATGTGAGTGAGAAAATGAGTAGTGATTAAGTAATTTAGCTATTAATTGAGTGAGTAGATTTAGTATTGGTGATTTAGTGATGAGTGAATAATTAGTTGGTGGGTTAATTTAGTGAGTGAGAGAATGAGTATTGGGTGACTGAACATTGAGTGATAATTTAGTTGTTCATTGAGTGAATGAGTGCGATTGAGTGGAAAAATGTTTAGTGATTTAGTGATTGATAAGTTAGTGAATAGTGATTAGTGAATAGTGATTAGTGAATAGTGATTAGTGAATAGTGATCAGTGATTAGTGACTCAGTCAGTGATTAATGATTGAGTTAATGAATTAAGAAGTGAAGAGTAAGGTCTATTTACTGGATCAAGCTAGTGAGTGAAATAAACTCAGTGATCATTACTTTCCACCAAACAAGTGATGGTAAGATGATAATGACAACCTTGATGAAGAAGAATGATTATAGTAATGAAGATTACTGTCCACTCATTCAATTCAAAATTGACCGAATGGTCCAAACTTCATATTCGTGATTCTAAATTTACCCTTGTAGGAATGACGTCATCGAGGAAACGAGACAAGGTGTGAGCTTAGTTGAGTGGATTAAAAAGTGCATGAAAGTGGCAACAGGAAAGTGAGTATGAAAGTAGCAACAAGTTGAAAGTATGCAGAAAATGAGAGGACTATTCTATTTACTTCCACTTTGTTCTATTTCTATATTGTTCCATGGGGTGATTGATTAGCTAATCATGTATGTTTCAGTGTGATAAGCAGTGATATAGTAAATGGAAAAAGGCCATGACAGGCTATGACAAGTAGGATA
Source organism: Kodamaea kakaduensis (assembly GCA_030558435.1). Classification (NCBI taxonomy): domain Eukaryota; kingdom Fungi; phylum Ascomycota; class Pichiomycetes; order Serinales; family Debaryomycetaceae; genus Kodamaea; species Kodamaea kakaduensis. Next base: position 37,411 of record JAJMSN010000037.1, read on the forward strand.
ACAAAGCTGACTATGCTGACTATGCTGACTATGCTAACTATGCTAACTATGATTAGTGATCAACAATCTCGCTTCGCTCGATTGTTGATTGTGTGACTTCCCAATTTGGAATTCCGGAACCTTCTCGACTGCAATGGAAACCATGGAAATTTATAGATTTTTTGCCATCATTCCCCATATATAAACCACCACCCTCCTCTTTCTTAACATCAACATGCCTATTTTTATGTCTTCGCCAACCTTCAGATTAAAGGATACTCCATCCACCTACGAAATCAGCGTGGTGAGTCCCCAGGACCCCCGTTCGTACGAGGTCGCAGCTGCGAAACTCCCCACAGGTCAATTCAAATTGATTGTGGAGGGCGACTACCGCAGACACGATTTCATTGTGGGACCCATTGACCACAACAACATCACCATGTACATGAGCGACGCCTTTTCTCCCTACGGAAGCGTTTTGAAAATCACCGTTCCAAAGACAAACGACCCGGCTAGCAGAGTCAGGGCCGCACAACAGTCTGCCCACGCCCACGCTTCGGCACACGCTGAAGCAAGAGCAGAGGCACGGTCCCATGCCCAGCACGCAGAGGCCGAGGCAGTGGAGGCTTTGAGAAGAGATGCTAATGAGAGAGTGAAGGCTGCAAGAGAAAGAAGAGAGAGGGAGGTGAGAGAGAGGAGAGAAAGAGAACAGAGAGAGAGAGCAGAAAGAGAGAGAGTTGAAAGAGAGAGAGTTGAAAGAGAGAGAAAAGAAAGTGAAGAAAAGGAATCTTCCAATGACTTCACCCCACAAGACCTCTTTCAGATTCTTTCGGGAGTGGTTAATGGGTTCCAGAAAACTGAACCCAATAATGAAAATCCTATGGAAGCCGTTATGAAGACCTTTATTGCTGGTAATGAAAAGGTCAATCCATTGGAGAACTTGCTCAAGACTTTTGCACCTGAGTATAAGCAGGATGAGTGTGGTGATTGTAATGATTGTGAGTGTTCAGAGAAGGAATGTTCTAAGGAATGTTCTAATGAGTGTTCCAATGAGTGTTCCAATGAGTGTTCTAACGAGTGTTCTAACGAGTGCTCTAAAGAGTGCTCTAAAGAGTGCTCTAATGAATGTGGATCATGTAAGAGTGGATCATCTAAGCCTGAATGCTCTAATGAATGTGGATCTAGACCTTCCGCAGAGGTTGAAAAGAAGTTGAACGACGTTCTCAACAAACTCTCTGCTGTTGAGCAAAAGGCCAGGGAACAGAAGCAACATGACGACGAGAGATTTGCTGCGTTGACCCATCAATACGACCAGAGATTGGCTGCCTTGACGCAACACTATGAGGACAAGTTTGTGGTGTTGAAGAAGCAACAGGATGAAAAGTTCGCGGTGTTGAAGAAACAACAGGACGACAAGCTCAGTGCCTTGACCAAACAGTACGCTGTGTTGGAGAAGAAGTGCAATGAGCAGAACGCTGAGGAACTCAATGCCAGGTTCAAGGAAATCGAAAAGAGGTTTGAGAACAAGTTGGCCCATGCAGAGTCCACTACCAGATCGATGATTCTGATGAACGAAATGAAGATTACAAATGATCTTGAGAGGGAGTTTAATAAGAGGATTGAGGAGTTGGAAAAGGAGAAACAAAAGGAAAAGACACAGAAGACACCTGAAAGGACGCCTGAAAAGATATCTAAGCAGAAGTCGCCTGAACAGACGCCTAAGCAGAAGTCACCTGAACAGACTGAAAAGACTCAAAAGACACCTTCGACATCTGAAAAGCCCTCACCTCAAAAACCAACGCCTGAACCGACTGAACAAAAGAAACCTGCATCTGCAAAGTCACCTGAAAGAAAGTCACCCTCTCACTCGCCCGCCTCTGACGACTTTGAACATATAATCAAGGGCATCCACTCACCAAGCCACCAGCCTGAAATGCAGGAGGTGGAGGATGAAGAGTTTGTGATGATCCGCAAGAAGTTTGGAGAGTAGTTGAGGGAACTGTGCTGGGAAGCCTTTTACATACTTTTTATTAATGATATGGGATTATTGAACACATGTAGAAGAGTGATTATTGAACATGTAGAAGAAGTAGAGTTTATATGATGTGGGTTTGGATACTGCATGCAAACTCTAACAGATGTGTATTACACATTTGCACAAAGAGAACTACACATGCTCTCACTTAAATACTGATTGTAGTAATGAAGCTGCAAGCATACAAACCTTTTGGCATCCATGACACAGAAAGAGAGTATGTTCATATCTAACAATTTCTTAATCTACATCTACGCCTATCTTCATCTTACACCTATCTTCATCTTACACCTATCTTCATCTTTCATCTTACACCTTACCGTATCACCTTAGACCTTACCTTACAACTTCCATCTTACAACTAGTACCTTTCATATTCCAGACCTTGTATCTTACATCTATATCTACATATACATCTTACGTCTTACATCCTCACTCGATGATAAGAATCACTCATTTCAAGTGTCCCTGGCTGCGAAAAACTCAGCCGTTCTCAGCTTTTCACAGTTACACCCCTTTTGAATGATTATCCATCAAGTTCAATCGCTCATTCTCTCATGTTTCTCCTTCAAAGCCAATCACTCATTCTCAAGTCTTTCTCCTTAACACTGGAAAGATGACCATTCATCTTTCTCACCTATTAGTTGTGTTCGCAATTGTGTATGTTCAAAGACAATAACGTGTTTATGTGTACAGAGTGCTTATGTGTAGTACTGACTTATGTGTAATTCGTTCCTGTTTAGTTTGTACCTATTTAGTACCTATTTAGTACGTACTGATGGACGCGAATTATGCATTTTGTCTTGTGCTACTAAAATCTCCTCACTATCACCTGTCATTGTATATCATTGTTATCTTATCATCTTTTCATCTGTCCATACTCATTATTCATCTTCATTGCTCATATAAAACCTTCATCTTACACAACAATCTCGCTTCGCTCGATTGTTGGATTATTTGGTCTGGTCCAAATACTTTTGTTTGGGTCGTCTATGTAAATATTTCCTTTTTGCCACATATTTATTTACTCCTGGCTAAAAGACACTCTTTCAGCACTATAATCCAATGTTACTCCGTTCACACCACTCTTGACGCTTCATGTCCCTAACAAAGTTCACTCGCACAGACACTACCTACACACTCGTAGCATTCTCACCCCACGTATCATCTTTTTTGCAAACACAATCTTTTCCTCGCACCGGGCGTTTCGAGACAAAGGCTGAAAAGGTTGTGGTTAGTAAGGTCGTGTAAAACACAAGAGGGAAACAACCAGAATAGGAAGGGTGTGTGAGTGGGTGAGAGTGAGTGAGTGAGTGAGTGAGTGAGTGAAGATAGCGTGGGTTTGAGTGGGAGTGAGTGAGTGAAGAGAGTGTGTGAACTATCTGTAGTCTTTAGTGACTGAAGACAGAACCAATTTCTGTACCTCTTAGTGTAATGTTATTAGTGCTGGATACAAGCATTTCTGGAAGAAGAAACAGATCAGTAAAGATCTACGAGATCTACAGTAAAGGTAGTAAAGTTCTGTCTTGTCAACTTTCCATCATCCCAAATCTATCATCTCAAATAGTACCTTATAAAGTATCTTAGTCACTTCTTATCTTATCTGATCCTGTCCGTCATCACGTTTTGTTATCACGTTTTATTATCACGTTTTAGTATCACGTTTTTAGGGACCAATTTTCCTCTTTTCCTCCATTTTTTCATCATTAAATTTTACGTTTTTCTTCGGTTCTTCTTCTGTTTTTCTTCCGTATCATAAGTGACACTCCTTACAAATTCTCTCCATTCATCCTCCTCTACTATCCTCTCCTACCTCACATCCCTCCCTCCACCTCTACATTCTCTGCCCTCCCACGTCGTCTGAAACTCGCCACCCGGTTTTCCCACGACCATCCCGTTTCTTTTCTTTTCCGGCTTTTTTTCCCTCACAAAAATTCCAGGTCAAACTAATTTCCCGCTTTTTTCCTCCAGGGTCTCACACTAGCCGGATACCTGAGACAACTGAAACCTCAGCCATCACCCAGTTGTACAGTCAACTCACTCTATCCAACCTATCGTATCACTGGAGGTGTAGGTCGATCCGAGATAGAAAGAAGGAAGGAATGAAAGAAGGACTCCTTCTTTTCTCCCTTCCTCTTCACTCCTCTCTATGCTTCTCCTCCTCTCTACTCTTCTCCTCCTCTCTACTCTTCACTTCTCCTCCTCTCTACTCTTCATTCTTCTCCTCCTCTCCTCTTAATCCTCCTTCCTCATCTCTCTTATCTTTATTTCATCTTTCATTAGTTTTCTCCCTCTTTTCATTTCCCTCTCCTTTCATTTCTCCTTTCTTTTCACTAAAATCTTCTTTTCATTCGTTTTTTTCAAAACCAGTTACAACAACAGTTAGCTTGATGTCGATAATGACTTCGGAAGCTAACTCGGCACAGTTCCACGCAATGCCTGTGCAACAGCCGTTCCAGCTGTGGTACCCCGGCCAAGGCCCTCAATCGAATCAGCATCCTCCACAGAACCAAGTACAACTGCAAAACACCAATACTCATCACAAGCAGCCGTCGCAGTCGCAGCCCCTCAACCAGCTCTACCCTAATCAGCATCTCGGCCAGTCCTTGCAGCAGCTACCCAACCAGCAACTCACCCAGCCGCCGCTTCTTGTGCAAACCCAGCCCCACCTCCAAAACATGGGCGTTCAACAACTGCATCTCCTGGTGCTCAAGATGAGCAACGTGCCCTCCGACATTGGTGTGCGTGAGGCAAAAGCGATCTTCTCGCTTGTGTACGACGAGGTTTCCCGCGTCGAAATCAAGGACTACGCGGTGTACGCATATTTCAAAAATGTGAATACGTGTGCGGCCACAACCAAATTGCTCGACGGCAAGTGCATTTTCGGCAGCGAGTTCGCCCCAGTAAAGGTGGAGTACGAAAACGTGCAGTCCCCAAGCCTAAACAATGCATTCAATGGCCTTCGCATATCGCCCCCTCATGAAGAGGAGGATAAGCGCCTGTCCATGCAGAGGTCCAGGTTTGTTTTCAGTGACCCCTTCCAGTTGGAGGAAATGATGAATGGTGTGGGTGGTGTCCAAAATGTCAATGTCGGAAATGTCCAGGGCGTGCAGAATGTTCAGGGTGGTGTCCAAAATGTTCAGAACGTCCAAAATGTCCAGGGCCAAGGCCAAAATGTCCAGGGAGTTGGAAATGTTCACAATGTTCCAAGTGTTGGAAGTGTTGCAAGTGTGGGAAATGTCGGCAATGGAGTGGGAGGAAATGTTGGAGGTAGCGGAGTGGGCAACGGAGTGGGCAATGGAGTAGGGGGGAACGTGCCCACCATTGACCTCTCTGACCTCACTGGCAAGTCGCTTCTTCTCATGGAGTCGCAGAACGATGCTCGGGAGTACGAGAATCTCGTGCGGGACTCGCATTGGAGCGGGGGGAACAGTCCAGGAGGCAATGTTGACTGGACCCAGTCCACGCCCACCAGTGCATCTACAGATCGGAGAAGAACTTCGTCGGCATTCTTCAATAACCAGTTGCATAATCAAAACATGAGCGGCCAGATTCTGGGCCAGGGCCACAATCTGATTAGTCAGGGTAACAGTGGGCAATTGAACCAGCAGGTGAACCAGGTGAACCAGCAGGTAGGGCAGCCGGTGAACCAGTCAGCGCAATTGAACCAGCAGATGAACCAGCAAATGTCCCAGGGTCAAATGGGGCAGGGACAAATGAGCCAGGGCCACCAGATGGGACAGATGAATGGGCAAATAAATTCGCAGCTCCCGATTGCCGGCCAGATAAACACCAATATAAGCTCGAGCCAAATAAACTCGTCGTCCAACCCCAACACACCGGGAGGGGCACCGCCCACCCAGGGTCCCCCGACTGCTGCTGTTTTGCAGACTGCTAAACAGCAACCGAAACCTTCTTCTGGTGCCAGTACACCCAGCGCCAGCTCGCTGAAGAAGGAGTCGAATTCGGTTGCAGACTTGTCATTGCTTGCACGCGTGCCGCCACCAGCCAACCCTGCTGACCAGAACCCGCCGTGCAACACGCTCTACGTGGGCAACTTGCCGCCCGATGCCACCGAGGCCGAGCTCCGTGCGCTCTTTTCGCCGCAAAAGGGCTTTCGGAGATTGTCGTTCCGCACCAAGAACCAAACACAGAGCACGGGCGCCAACGGCTCCACCACCACACACAACCACGGGCCCATGTGTTTTGTAGAGTTTGAGGATGTGGCCCACGCAACCAGGGCCTTGGCCGAGTTGTATGGACGTGCATTGCCAAGACCGAATGGGAGCAACGGCAAGGGAGGCATTCGTTTGAGTTTCTCCAAGAACCCGTTGGGGGTGAGGGGACCGGGGAACCCAAGAAGAACGAGTGCCAACCAAGTTCCGCTCCTGGTGGGAGCGGTTGGGAATTATGGATATTCGAATTATAAGCAATAGATCAAGACAGAAAGCGGTCATTTCGCCAGCAGCTGCTGTTGGCTCATGAGACGCAGTTTTAGGGACTCGTTTCACACACATCATCCGTCATTTCGCCGTTGCTACGCTGTGTATTAACTGCTCATTGTTGCTAGAGCACCGCATTATTCCGCATCATAACGAACATTGGTCATCTCATGGCTCCATTAATTGTTTTGTTCTGTATATTTTATCTATGTGTCATTATGGGAGTGTAGCCCGAAACGAACGACGAACGAACGAGCGAAGCGAGTGAGGAGTGAGTGAGTGGGAACTATAGTAATCGAGAACGGTTGAACCAACGAGTGGAGTGAATGAGTGAGTCAGGGGTGAGTAAGAGATGATCGAGAATTAATGGAGAATTTGCCAAATAATGAGTACGATGATAGAGTGGTAAGTATTACAGGACAACAGGACTACTCAACCGAAATTCACACAAATCCTATCAATGGGTGAACAATGTAAGAGGAGAGCTGATCAAGCTATTTTAGCGTTGAATATTGAAAAGAGTGAATAACTCCTAGTTCATCACTTGCTTTGATCTGAAATATCTAAAGTCTATACTTTAAGAATTCTTGATGTACCTTATCGTCACTCAGTTCAGCATGCAATAGTTTTATATCAAGAAAACGAGATTGGATATGCTCATTTGTCAGTGGATACATTCAATACTCAATTGGATACTTATTTGGATACACTGAATCGTATACACTCAATTCTTGATACACTAATTTGTACACACATTGTTTGTGGATACACTCTTGGTTCGCTATAAACTAATTGTGACCAGATCTAATTGCTACTCGATCTAATTGTCACTCGACGCACTCTCGATGTTGTTACCCGATCTGATTGCGATACTCATCTCGATACAATCAACGATGTTACTCGAAAATCGATTGTAACTAGTTATTCTAACTGATTGTTCATTATAATTCGGTCGCACATTGGATGCTCATTTTCTGAAGTTTGCAGCAAATCAAACCACAAATTCAGTCACACATTCTTCAACATTTTTAAAACTTCATCTTCTCTAACTTTAACTCCTTCAGCTCCTTCATCGACTCATCCGACTAGCGGGTTCACAAGATTACAATAGATAACGTTTGACATGACAAAAAAGGTCACAAGACGCTCGAAAAGCAGCAGGATTAAGCGCAAAAAGAACGACAAGGAACTTTCCGATGAGGAGTATTGTGCGGCGCCGTTTGTGCCTCCGGTGATTAAGCCTCGGGAGGAGGATGATTTTTTGGAAAAGTTTGAGTTTACTCTCGAATAGTGACATTCAAACAGTGAGCGAAGCGAACTGTTTGAGTGGAACTGTTCGTTCCCAAATTGAAGAGTCTGTCAATTCCCCACATTAAAGAATCTGTTCATTATTGAAGAACTCATTCCATTGAAAAATCTGTTCATTCCCATACTAAATTTCTTATTCGAGAGTACTAAAGGGGCAAATACTAGGATCTTCTATCTAACAACCTCGTGCTGTCGCTGGAATAAAGAATGTCTACGAAAAGGCGCAAATGTTTTAAGGTGCTACTTAATTATGACGTGATTCATAGTCACAAGATGTCACTGAGAATGTGTTTTTGCGGTTTGGCAAATCATAAGATGAAACGAAAATTAGCTAACAATGCTAACTAGCTAGGAACTGAATATACTATCACCTAATTTTAGTAATAGTTCTGGCTGAAAAACAGTCGATTTTGAATTCCATCTGTTCATTCGATTTTTAGATTTCCAGATTACATTTCCATATCCCATTGACATTTCCTTTCATATTTTCAGATTCAATTTCATTCACATTTTCAGATTCAATTTCATTCACATCTCAAGTTTTACTATCCAGCGAAGTGCAGTTGAATGTACTAACAATTTTGTCGGAATTGTGTGGAGGCAAAGCAATTGAATGTGCAGTGCTCAAAGGTCACTTGTGATAAATCTTGGGTCTCCTATACACTCAATGCGAGGAGGGCTGTATCAATTGAATTCGGAGGTTGTGAAGTTCCTGGAGTGTTTGAACTTACAAATAGCTATCCATAATGATTGTCAGAAAGTTGACCAGACTTGACCAGACTAACCATATTAACAAATTAACCAGATTACCAGTTCACATTCGTTCAGCTCCGCTGAATAAATGAACTTGCTTCTTTCGCTCACATTCGCTTCGCTCATGTTCGCTATTTCTTTAAGGCAATCAAATCCTTTGTATTCGCATACACTTGCCCGATCCACGCCGACTCCAACACCTCCCCCACACTCATCCTCCCCCCACTATCTGGATTCAACATCCCCAAGATATACTCCCTTGAATCATAATGTATCTGCTTAAACAAGTTCAACGCCGGGTTATTCCTAAACAGCGTAATCTTGTTATTGTTCAAGTCGCGCATGATCCTTGCCACATCTTCACTTGATTTCGGGTAGTTCTTCGCAAAGTTCACATAATTGTAGTTGGTATCCAGGGCATTTGCACTTGGCCACGGCGACTTGAGCAAACATATACTCAAGTACATCACGCCCAACAGCCAGAAATCCAAGCTCTTGAGCTCTTCTCCCCCCACCGGCGCAATTTCCAAGCCCTCATTCACCTTTAGTTCGTACTCAAAGATTTCCGGGGCCTTAAAGCTGGTGGTTCCCAAGAGCAAGTACCGTGGGTTATTGTGCAACTCAGCCATGTCATCTGGGCTCGAAATGTCCACACTAAAGCTAAAGTCACTGAGTTTGATGACACCGTCGTTATCCACCAAACAGTTCTCTGGTTTCAAGTCTCGGTGTACAATACCACACTTGTGCAAGAAGTTGACTCCACGAAGAATCTGCTTGAATATCGAGTCCTTGAGACTATTGGTGAGATCCACCTTGTTTCGCCTGAGATCACACAAGAATCCCAAAAGATCTCCCTGAGAAAAGTACGGGAGCACAATGCCTATCCCCCCGTAGTCGTCGTCCACGAGTTCCGCCACATCCACAGCAGGAACCACGTTTTTATGGGTACATTTACGGAGATTATTGAACTCGTTGGCAATCTGTCTCCGGTGGAGATCCACAGTGACATGCTGGGGTCTCTTGATGATTTTCACCACGAATATCTCACACAAGTCCCCGTTGTTGGCAGCTTTTACCAAAACCCCATTCAAACCTTCAAACAACGGCTTGCTTACCCTGCCATATGTAGTGCACACTCCTTCGAGGTCACTACTGGTGGGGAATCCAGAAACCGTAGGGGTTGGAGCTTCATCAATACTGTCTTCTTTGGTACACGGGTCTCTGGTGAGATCAGATGTACATCTTCTGGCGATCCCGGGACTTGGGGGTGCGCTCTTGTCGTCGGGCTTGCGTAGACTGGCCATGTCGATATCGGGCATTTTGGGAGCAGATACACTTCTTATGCGAGCGTCCATATCCTTGCGGTCTGCATACTTGAGGGAGTCACTAGACTTCCCGGACTGCCCGTACCGGAGAAGTGAGTCACTCGATTTGCATGATTTGTTCAACCCAGAACCACCAGGGTGCCCGTACAACGACGAGGGACCCACCACATTGGGCTTGGGCAACACTCCCAATCCCATACTGGGGGAACTCTTGGGTTTGGGGGAGTTGCCCAAACTCGGTTTGGGAGACAGAAAGCTGTTTCTGGGTGATGGAGCCAGGGAACCAGGCCGTGAACCAGGCCGTGAACCGGGACGAGAACTAGGACGGGGTGATGGGAGAGTTGGAGTGGTGGGACTTTCCTCATTTGCAAGATTGGTTTGGACACTCAAGCGGGTTTTCGGGGTCTTTTCCGCGGTGAACAGGAGAAACGAGTTCCGGGGGGAGTGCCTGGGGGAATGTGAGTTTACTTTCTTTTCTTCTTTCTTAAAGTCTTTAAAGTCTTTAGAGCCTTTAGAGTCTTTCAAGTCTTTAGAGTCTTTAGAGTCTTTCAAGTCTTTAGAGTCTTTAGAGTCTTTCAAGTCTTTAGAGTCTTTCAAGTCTTTAGAGTCTTTAGAGTCTTTCAAGTCTTTAGAGTCTTTCAAGTCTTTAGAGTCTTTAGAGTCTTTCAAGTCTTTAGAGTCTTTCAAGTCTTTAGAGTCTTTAGAGTCTTTCAAGTCTTTAGAGTCTTTCAAGTCTTTAAAATTTTTTGACTCTTTCGAGTTAGAATCTTTTGATTCTTTCAAGTCTTTCTTGAACTCTTTAGGTTCTTTCTCGGTTGAATCATTTCCAGATACTTTTGTAGATTCTTCAGACTCTTTTTTATCTTTCAACTTTGAATCTTTCAACTTTGAATCGTTTATTTCAGAATCCTTCAACATTGAATCTTTATTCTCTGAATCCTTCCTTTCCCTCTTATCATGCAATTTATCATTATCATAATCATCCTTTCGGTTCTTTCTTTCATTCTTTTCCTTTTCCTTATCCTTCTTCACATTCTCCCTCTCATCCTTCTTCTCATCCTTCTTCTCCTCCTTTCTTTCATACTTTGACAACTTGGTTCTGATTTTATTCCCCAAAGCCTCAACAGTGTGCTCTGGCTTGTCATTTATCACAGCCGGTCTTCGCAGAAATAATGGCATGTTGGTGGTGGTAGTAGTAGAAGTAGGTTAGTTGACTATTAGTAGTAGCGTAGTAGTAAACGTACTAGTAGCAGTAGTGTACTAGTAGCAGTAGTGGCAGTAGTAGCAGCAGTAGCACTATTAGTAATCGTACTTCCTGTATCGGCTCTTTTATTTGTACTGAATGGTACTAATGGCTGTAATCGAACTTGTCTTGTAATCGAACTGTCTTGTAATCGGACTGTCAGGTAATCAAACTAGCCTTGTAATCTTTTAATCTTATAATCTTTCAATCCTTTCCTCTTATCACGACAATCAATCGTCTTATAAAGAATTTCAATAAAGCTAAAATCCCTTTTCTATTATGCCAGGGACCCTAACATGGAGGGGCTGAGATCGTCCGTAATTTGTCCGTTTTTGCACCTTCGTCGGGTGATTCCGTCGGGTGATTAATGGGGTTCGCTATTGATTCACTGGTAGTCCTAACCTTATATATACTTTGGATGGGTCATTGACCATCAAAGCCTAAAGCGATAACGGAAAATCTTATTCCCAGAAGAGAAAGAATTTCCCAGGATAGACGGATTAAAGTACAAAACACCAACTATTCACGAACTATTCACCATCTACTCACCTTACTCAAGTAACACTCACTTACCAATTAACGCTTAAATATTACTCAGCTACTCAACTACTCAACTAACTACAACTCAACCACTTCACTCATCTCTTCTAATACTCTACTCCAACATATCCCCACGACTGATGTCACCTGATCTTACCCCACAATGAGCCTAGATCCAATTCTCAAGGTTATGAGATCTGTTGATACGCCGTATCAACGCTCCCGGGCACATGGAAATGCTACAGAAGGTACAGAAAGTAGGAAGTATAGCAAGTACAGCAAAAACAGCAAGTACAAGCGAGATGATTGAAAAAATATGCTCTCATCTTTTCTCCATCTTTAATTCTTATCTACCTAATTCTTATCTCTTTGAATATGCCTTTCTGTTATCTCTTAAATATTGTCTTTCTCACCTCTTTCAATCACCTCTTTCGTGCCACTTCATCTCACTTCATCTCAATAACTCTCATGCCCTCGCAAAAGAAACTGAAACGAACATAATTACATGCATGGTATATAGCCACCCCCTTTCCGATCTCGCTCAACGTCTACAGTGGAAGTACACCTACACTGGAGTCTAAAGTCAATGGTAAATGAACAGTACATCTTATTCAATTGTTAAGTAGTTCGAATTCACTTTTGATCTCGGTAACATCAAGCGAGATTGAAGTCACTATCTATCAACAATGATCTAGAAAGTCAATCTCGCTTGATCACAGTCGATCTACAATCTTGCTCATTGTTACTTGATTCACGAACAATCTCGCTTCGCTCGATTGTTCGGGATCAGTCATCTCAACAATCTCAACAATCTCACTTCGCTCGATTGTTTCGAATCTCTTGACAGTAATCAACAATCTCGCTTCGCTCGATTGTTGATTACTTTTTGGGCCCCGAGCTCTTCACAGCAGTCTTACCATCAGGAATAGTAAACAAAACAACATCCTTACCCTCTTCCCATGCTCTGTCAACCCTATAGTATCCCTTTCTCTCAAACTGAATAACCTCGCCCTCCTTCAAGTCCTTCACATTCAAGTCAGCGTACGCACCAGTGTGGAACTCCGTCTGTGGAGTAAGGAAATCCTCAAAGTTGTCGCCCTCCTCCAACTTGTCCTTGGTGATCAAGTGGTCAAAGTCAACCAAGTCAACAGAAACCTTGTCCTTGGTGTCCGCCAACCAGGTCAACTTCTTGCTGGTCTTACGGAAGTCTCCCTCCAAGTGCAACTTGGCATCAACACCAGTAACAACATCGCCCTCCTTGTGCACCTTGGTCACAATAACATTACCCCAGTCCATAAAGGTAACCTCCTCATTCTCCGAAAGCGAGGCAGCGTCAACTTGCTCGAGCAACACCCTGTTGGCAAAGATAACCTTCTTGGTACCGACGTCTGGGTTCTTCTTGTGCTTGGGCTTGTCCTCCACAGAAGCTTCGGCAGGTCCATCCAAAGTCACTGGAACCATGTCCTTCTTCTCAATAGCAACAAATCTGGGGGCAACAGGGTCAATGATCTTCTTGTTCAAGGCCCAGATGACAGACCAGTCGAGGTTGATAATGTTACGCGAAGGTCCCTGCGAAATAACAAAGTTACGCAACCCTTCAACAGTCATACCACGTCTTCTCACACCGCGAACAGTGGGGAATCTGGGGTCGTCCCAGTTGCCAACATACTGCTTGTCGACAAACCACTGCAACTTTCTCTTGGAAAGAAGCGTGCGCACAAAGTTGACACGCCCAAAGTCCCAGATGTCCACGTGACGCAACTTGAGCGCCTTCAAGATCCACTCGTACTGCGCGTTTCTGTCACGGTACTCGTTGGTTCTCAACGCGTGGGTGACACCCTCGATCGAGTCCACAACAGGTGCACAAAAGTCGTACGTGGGGTACATCTTCCAGGCCTCACCGGTTCTGTGGTGTGGGGTGGCATTGCATCTGTACAACACAGGGTCTCTCAAGGTCTTGTTCAAAGCAGCAAAGTCAATCTTGGCTCTCAAACAGTTCTTGGCTCCAATCTCAGTGCCTTTCTTCATCTCCTCAGTAAAGATCTGGAGGTTCTCCTCAATGCTACGGTCTCTTCTACCAGACTTGTCACCCACCATTCTCTCCTCTCTCATCTTGTCAATTGGAGTATCGTCACAGTAAGCGTCTCCGTTCTTGATCATTTGAACTGCCAAGTCGTACATGGTGTCGAAATAGTCAGAAGAATAAGTCACCTTGTCTCCCTTGACACCCAACATGGCCAAGTCCTCAATAATCGAATCTTGGAACTCAACCTTTTCCTTGGTGGGGTTGGTATCGTCGAAACGGATAATCAACTTACCCTTGTAGGCGTGGGCAAAGTACTCGTTCAAGATGGCGGCCTTGGCGTGTCCAATGTGCAAGTATCCAGATGGCTCAGGTGGGAAACGAGTCACAACCTCTCCCACCTTGGCACCTTGAAGATCAATCTCAAAGTTGGCCTTGTGGGTCTCCTTCTTGCCCCCAGACTTGGCGGTCTTGGCAGCCTTGCGGATCTCATTAACGGACTTGGTCATGTGATCCACAGCGGACTCGAATCTGCGGTCCTCGTTCAAAAAGTTGTACCAACGAGACACATTCTGGTAAACGGCGTTCTTGATGACGGATCCCATCAAGGCATTGGCACGCAAAACACCCCAAACGGCGATATCGGCAGCAGTCAATTCGTAGCCAACAATAAAGGACCTAAAGTTGAGATGAGCATCCAATTTCTCAAGATCAAGTGCCAACTCCTTAAAGTTCTTGACATAGAGCTTGGTAAGGGCAAACTCAATCCACTCAGACCCTTCGTACTTGATACCGTACTTGGAAAGGTACTTCAAGGCCTCGTTCTGGCAGGTGATGGGGCCTTGGGGGGTGGAAAGACTGGCGCTGTGGTCGGATTTGTCGTCGACATACTCGAGGACAATGGAGTCGGAGGATGTGGAGGAGTTGATGAAGTTTGCAGCGATGGCAAGGGGGTAGGCCACCTGTGGCGCTTTGGCGTAGAGGGTGGCGGTAGACATGATAAAAAAATTTAACGAGCGCAGCGAGTTGAAATTTTCAGACAGTACAAACACTACAAACACTACAAACACACAAACAATTTAGCGCAGCTAAATTGTTTGTTTTTGCTGTTTTTGACTCAATCTAATTCTTAGTAGTTTAAATGTGGTAAGTTAACTGAGATCAGATGAAGCTAAATAGTGAGAAGGGTACATTAAGAAACTACTGTTATAATTTCGCAACACATTTTCGCAGCCAGGGTAAATTTCATACTGATACCTTAAAGTAAGTGCTGTTTCTCCGCCAAACCTGAACTGAACGATCCTATACTTATTGATGATTCTGGAGATGACTAAGAGAACACACACATGCCTTCAAAGTCTCAAAAAAGAAAACGAGAGGCAGTTTTTACCGGGGTAAGCGGGTATGAGATTTACGCGTGAGCGAACAATGATTGTTAGTGGTTGGTGTTAGTGATTGAGTGGAGTCGATGAATGTTGAGTATTGCTCACTGAGTAGTGTTAGTGTTAGTTATTGAGTGGAGTTGGTGATCGAGTGGTGCTTACTTAATAGCGTTAGTGAACGATTGAGTGGGTTCTAGTGACATTTGGCAATGATCTGGTTTGTGGTGTGGAGGTTTCATTATATGTGAGACATGTAGATTAGTGGAGATTCTATGATGTGAGTGAAGGAAATGTCAAGAGAGCCGTTATAGCACTCAGAGCTGTAGAGTACTTGAGTGAGATGGTTCACTTTTGGGTAAATGTGAAGTCATTTGCTGCACTTTTGCACACTTTTTGCACCCAAAATAGTGACAAACTTGAACCTCACTATTTCCATCTAGCCAAACCTCACCAACCATATAAGCAGATTTGAGGCACCCAAAGCACCAATGACAGCACAAGCATACAAAGCATAAGCATACAAATGAGCGTAGCGAATTCGTATACGAGTAAGTCAGCAAATCACGATAGTGAGTTGTATGGAGTACATTTGAGCGAATCGTAAATTCACTTTAACTTTCACTTCAACTTTCACTTCAACTTTCACTTCAATTGTATCGACTGTGAAAATACATTTGCGTTTCAAGTATGCCGAGAGCCAGCTAGCATGCAAATTCGCGCTCATTTGCCTTGAAACGTCACCTGTAAGCTTTGTGTTGTCGAGAAACGGAAGCTGTGGAGTATCTTTTGCACATTCTCGCTGTTGATTCTTACAATATACCTGTACTTGGTAGTACCATGCTTCATCCATGAAGCGAGATGACTGCGCGATGGACTAACTGTATTTTATCCGCATGCTAACTAAACTCGAAGGCACAACTCAGCGCTCCAACACTTATTCACACGTTTCTTCTTTCCTCCTTGCATTTTACGTTCTCACCCAATCCCGTCAATCACCCAAACACAGCAACATGGCTATTTGTTAATGAGTAAACCAACTAAGTGAGAAATGAGATGAAGCAGTGACATTTCAGTGGCTGCGAAAAAAGTGAGTGAACATGATAGCAAGAGCAGGAGGTCTTCCATGTCTTCGTGTGTTGATGTTTTGATGTCAATGTCTTGATGTCAATGTCTTGATGTCAATGTCTTGATGTCAATGTCTTGATGTCTATGTCTTGATGTCAATGTCTTGATGTCCCCTGTCTTCACATATATTTTAAAAGTGGAGTACCAAGTTTACAACTACATCGACAACTACATCTACAACTACATCTACAACTACATTCTACAACTACATTCTACAACCACATTCTACAACTACATTCTACAACCACATTCTACAACTACAACATGAGGCAACATTGCACAAGCCTTCCTTTGTACCACCTTCAAAGCCACTAGGATCGGTCAACTCGCTAGGATCGGTCAACTCACTAGGATCGGTCAACTCACTAGGATCGGTCAAGTCGCTGAACTCACCCTAAGGAATTACCTCGTTAACCTCAGTTAGGTTTGCTACAGAGCTACCTCCGAATAACCAGTCCACTAATGACTTCTAAATAGCAGCAGTAGACGAGAGCTTGAGTCATAAATAAGCCCAACAGATGTATTTTCATAACACATGTATTTTCATATTTTCATATTTTCATATTTTCATATCTTAATCTTAATCTTCATCTTCATCTTCATCTTCATCTTCATCTCCTCTCCTCTCATAGGTACTTCACACTCTTGAGTAATTAGGCTGCATAGAAACTAAAGTTCAATTTGGGTTGAAAATTTCAGCTCCATTGAACTATGAGCCCCGCTTGGGTAATCCAACTCGCTTTGCTCGCTGTTGAGTTTTTTCATTTATGTTTCTTGCATCCAAGACTTCTCTACGTTCCAACACCCCTTCACCCCCTCGCTAGCGCTAATATTGATCCCCTGCTTCCATCTCCACTTCATCTCGAATTAGCGCTTTTGTGTCATATTTAAGCAAGTTAGACGATGCAGTTAACCGATCCACTTCAACTTAAAATAGACCCTCTTTGTTCTTCTTGAGTTCTTTTGAGTTCTTTTGAGTTATTTTGAGGTCTTTTTACGATATTCTTTGTACTTTATATTCTCTTCACTTGTTCACTTGTTCATTCTTCACTTGTTCATTCTTCACTTGTTCGCTCACCTCTCGACTTCCTCATTTGTTGTTCTCCTACATCTATTGTCTACTCAAATTATCAACCCTTTTATTACTATAGAAACGTTCAGAAATGTGGTTTACCACACTTCTCACTCTCATAAGCACTCTCTCAGCTCACTCTCTCATCTAAACACTAGCTCACTCGATTCGCTTCGCTCATCTCGTTCGCTAGACAACATAAGCAACAGTGGTAACAGCTGGAGCAGTGGTGACAGCGTCAGCAGCAGCAGCAACAACAACAATGGCAGCGGTGGCAACAATCTTGGAAAAGTTCATTTTGGTGCTGAAAAAAGGATTTCGCCAGTCCTTTATACCCGGCCAAGGCGTATTTTTAGACGAACGCCCAATTCGGTAAGGCGACTCAACTGTCGCCCTATTCTTTTACTTGTCTTATATTCTTCCACGTATTCTCACTTGTCCACCTGTTTCATCTATTCACCTATTCTCACCCGCTTCTCAACCTTTGTATACAGAAAACGACACTACAATGAGTACACTTGTGTCACCATCTGTGATGATCATTACAAACAATGTTCATAATTACGTCAGAGTTTATTTCACAATGCACGCCTCTTAGCGAAGTGTTTCGTTAGTCGTCAAAAGTAGTCAGAGTGCTGCAGTTACACTGGATTTACACTGTAGACAGTATTAGCACTTTTGGGGGGCATGGCTTGGCATAATCAGTGTCTACATTATATGGAATTGTTGACTTTTATTGTAGTTTTGTTGTTTTAGTCCCCATTTACTTTCGCTCATTTTCGTCTGCTTCATTTTCGTCTGCTTCATTTCCTCATTCTATTGCTTGATTGCTTTTGTAAACTCCAATTTCGCTTCGCTCAATTGTCGTTCAATTCGCTCAATTGTTGTGTTCATTCTCTCTCGTTTCTTTTTTCTGAAAATTCCATAACGTTAATGCTTAAAAGGCGAGGACCCCAAAACCAAGGTGGTGGAATCGCGAGTACACCTCGGGCAACTGGCACGGCTCAAGTGTTTCTGGGTTTTCGAGTGTTTTTTGTGTTGGAGGTTTTGGCCCAAGGCAAGATTTGGGGGAGTGGTGGAAGGAGGAAGTGGGAGTATGAACGTTGGAGTAGCGTTTGGGAGCAGTAAAGAGCATGAGGGTAACACAATCGAGCGAAGCGATTGTGGGACCCAAGCACAATTGAGACAATTGAGAGTGGGCAGCTTCGGTCGCATTTCATATTTTTGAGGATTCTTTGATAGTGAGCCAACTTGGAACTCAAGTTGGCTCACTCTTAAAACCACCAAGACTCTTGCATTAGTTTGATTATTCGTAGAGGATATATTGGTAGTACCCTCTCTTTTTGATTTGAATACCACTAAATATGAGAAGGAAGAGAACAGTTAACAGTGTCGAAATTGGGTTCACCAATTAGTTTAACATGAGTACAACACTTTTGATACTCTGCTCCTATTCACCCCTCTAGACAACTCTATTTCACTATTCTGCCTGAACAATTCACATCATTGCTGGGTCAATTGAATTTCAAGAGAATAAGAATCAATGCGTGAATTTGAGTACTCTGAGAACAAGTGAATAGAATTGTGTCGATTGAGTACCTTGTCAAAAGAATATAATGAGCAAATTAAGTCTTCTCCTCAACTGAGGACTATATAGAACATTTCGGTCTGCTCATTATGTTCCCAGTTCATAGACTATTCTGTCCAGTCTATCCAAAATGGCTGCGAAATTTCCCCATCGCAATGGACTCTTCAAAATACACAAATGGTAGCATCAAGTACTAATGATCTATGTTAGTACTAATAATCTATAGCCAAGTAGTAACCAGCAGTATTTCAAGTTTAGTCCTAGTCATCACTTGACGTGACTAGCTTGTATTTTGAGCACCTGTTAACAAGTGTCCAAGTAGCATGACTAGAAATAAGAGAATTTTTAGCTTACTTCCATAGTATGAACCAGTGTTCCAGGTCCACCTCAAGAGTGTCTCAAGATCAAGAATATCTATCAAGTAATCATCTCATATAAAATCTCTTAAGACTCAATCCTGCTCTCTATTTTCTGTCTATCATAGTTCTATTCTTTCTATCGCTCTATTCTTTCTATCCTTACAATTTTCTCTGTTTTTGGCATCTCCAAGCTAGTAGCTTGAAGTAGCCTGTTATAGCAATGTAATTTTGGGATTAGCATAAATATTCACCCTAGTCATGGATCAGTTATCTTCTCATACTTTGCAATCTTCAATCTCTGTGATCAGGTTAGAATCTTGACCTCTTACTGTGATCTTTCAATCTCACCTACTTTAATTCAATCTATTTCATCTACTTTTAATACTTGTGTATTCTATCTTGTATCTTTAATACTTTATTCTATATCTTCAATACTTGTGTATTCTATATCTTAATACTTGTGTATTCTATATCTTAATACTGTTTATTCTATATCTTTAATACTGTGTATTCTATATCTTTAATACTGTGTATTCTATCTTAATACTTGCGTATTTTACTTTTTTGTCATCATGAAAACATCACCTCCGCCCAATCGTCCTACGGCAAAGCGATCACCGTCCATTCTCGTGACCGATTCACGTAACCACGTCATCAAAGGCGCCCGCGCGCCCTTTGCCGGCCAGAACTACCGCAAACAACGCGAGCCCCAGTCCCACAACTTTGACCAGCAATCGCATCAGTCGGCTCTTGCCAAAAAGCTCGCCTTCCGCAACAGGTACACCGACATTTCCGTCGATAAACTCCTCAGCAACTCCAGCGATATCCCCTCCGGCCAGTCGCGTCTTCCCCCACTCATTTCAAGCACTCCCAATGTGCGTAGCATTCCCCAATTGAGCTCGTCCCTCCCTTCGCGAAGCAGCAAAAAATCACAGCGGCTCGTGCTCATTCCGGACAGAAAGGAGAAAGAACCGAGGGAACAACCAAATCCGACCCAGACCGAAAGACTGCGTGCGGAACTCATGTCCAAGGAGGAGCGTGCGCACGAGTTCAGCCGTATGACGGCGTATTTCATCTGCGAGGAGTTCAATTTGACTGAGGCTAGCAAGTTTTTGAAAAATGTACACGAAGTCAAACCAAGACGCTACGACGAAGCTCTCTACGTTCCCTACTCCCTTCCCTTACTTCCGGGGTCTGACGGGTACCGGGTCAAGTCCAATAATTCCGCGCGACTTTTGCCAAACAAAAAGTTGATGGAGCTGATGATTAATAGGAGCGAGCAGACTGACCATCTTTACGAGTACTACTCGGGGGTGGAAACCCCCGAAGATGCAAATAATTATTCGATGGACCCGGAGGTGGAATCGACGCCGTTCGATCCTTCGGAGCCCCAATTCTTTGCACCGCCTGATGAAAATAGACCGCCAACCCCGCCAAAGGAAAAGGTGGACCCTTCGAGACACCATGCGGAAATGTTTATTTTTGCGTATGGTATAGTGGTGTTTTGGAACTTTAGTGAGACACACGAAAAAAACATTCTCGCAGACCTTTCGTTCGCACAGGGGCCGGTTCCCTTGCAAGTGAATGCGATCAGCGAGCAGGACATCGAGACGGAAGAGTTCCATTTCGAGTACGATAACCAGATCCAAAGACCCAGAATTTACAATGACATGATTACCTTGAGACTGGGTGACCATCTCATCAAATTGACCATGTCGCATGCGATTGCACAGCTGACAAAACTCTGTTTGTTCGAGCTGAGAATGGTGAATATCTTGCAGCTGATATCGAAACTCCCGAAAAAGCTCGCATTGACGGGGAGACTCGGGTTGAAGCGCACGCAATTGTTGAAGAAGCTGGGGAAATTGTTCAAGTTGAGGGTGGATGTGAACTTGCTGAGTCTGATATTGGACACGCCGTCGTATTTCTGGAGTTTCGAGCCGGCGTTGCAGCCATTGTACACTGCCGTGAGGGAGTACTTGGAGATTGACCAGCGTGTGCAGGTGTTGAATGACCGGTGCAAGGTGTTTTTGGAGTTTCTGGATATTGTGAGCGATAGTATCAATGAGAAGAATACCAATAGGATTACGTGGATGATTATTGTGATTATTTTTATGAGTTTGATGGTGAGTGTGATTGAGTTTGGGATGCAGTTGTTGTAGCACTCCACATGAGCAATTTCAACGCGAGCGAAGCGAGTGTTGAATTTTGCGAGTGTGGAGTGTTGGGTTTTGCGAGTGTGGGTTACCTTATGTTGAGATCAACATGAACGTACAACATGAGCACCAACATGAAAGTACAACATGAGCAGATACAACAGCAAACACAACAGCAGATACAACTTGAAGACATAATATGAGCAGATCAACATGAGATCAACATGAAGATACAATGAGTCAACGTCACCAGATAACGAAGATACAACATTCGCTTCGCTCATGTTGAATCTTCATGAACTGAGAAGAGCACTTCTACGATGGAGAACAAGACGAGATAAAACCGTGCATGCACATAATTATACCGCATCGTGTATTGTACGTATATAGCATAAGAGATGAATGAGTGGTAGTGAGTAGGCAAAAAAGAAGAGATGAAAAGGAGTCATTAGGAGTAAAAGATGAAAATGTGCTGTTTGGTAGATGAAATTGAGTTGTGATGGAGATTGAAAAGTTGGATAGATCTAAGGAACTTTTTTTATGCTTTAGATATCGTGGGGCCTATTTAGTGATGATTCAACAATCGTACTTTGGAAGTGGTAAGGAATAGAGGGAGTAGTGGAGTGGAGGGAGTAGTGAATCGGAGGAAGTAGAGGAAAAAGAGGGCTTAGTGGAGGGAGTAGGAGAGTAGGGACAAAGTAGATGAAAGGAAGTAATAACTTGAGTGAATTGTGGAGTCACTTCAATACATTTTCTCTTGACCATAATTATCAACTACTTCATTACCTATTCACTTTGAGAATTTACTATTGTTGCATGTTCCAGATTTGGAGTTATATTTTGCAATTGAAGAGAGCTGATTAGGTGTGTCCTAAGAGGTTAGATTTCCTTTACTTCTGTACTTGAAATTTGGTACCCTCAAATCACTCAACTTGTTCACTCATGTTCAATCATGCTCATCACGTTCATCACGCTCATTGAACATCATTCACTTATTAACATTGTTCAATCAATAATCACTCATATTCGCTTCGCTCATATTCGCTCATTTGTTCTATTTATTTGCAACTTTGATCACTTTCCTCTTTCGGAACTTTTTGGCGCCAACTTCAATCACTTTCACCTTTACTCAATACCTTTTATTCCTACAATGGGCCTCGCTTCCAAATATGCCCCCGAAGGACTCTCTCGAAAAGACTCGCTGCGCATTATAACCTCTGGGCGAAAAGCCCCCACTACTGCTAACTACATTGAGCGGATCCATGACCGGGTCAGGTCCGTAATGACAGACCACGATGGTGATATAGAGATGATTGCAATCGATGATGTGGGCGAAGTAAATGCCATTTCAGATTTTGTGAGGACATCCAGAGGTGAAGATGTCGACGAGGAGGCGGAAAACTTGTTGGATAGTGTGGATTTAAGTGAAGCACATGGAGTCGTGGGCAGAGTTGGAAAGAGATTGATTGAAATGAATGGAGGAGTAGATAGTGAAGGAAGAAGACATGAACCTATTAAACCTCCAGTTGGTCCATATGGACATGGAGGAAGTCTCAATGGACCTCCCATAGGACCCAATGGAGAACCCACCTATTTGGTGGTGGATACAAACTTTATTCTTTCACATCTAGATGTAGTGAACCAACTACTTACTTTAGCACCATCTTATGGATTGAAGTTGGTGATACCGCACACTGTGATGCTGGAACTTGATGGACTCAAGAACTCAGACCAATCCAATTTGGGGCAATCGGTAGGTAAATTGGCCCGATGGGCCAACAATTGGATATATTTGGCGCTAGCTGATTCGAACCCGAATTTACACGGACAGAAATTGACTGAAAAATTGGATAAATTGGCACAGAAGGACGACCTGATCTTGGACTGCTGCTTGTACTTTAAAAGAAAGTCGTTGGTGGTGTTGCTTCTGAATGATAAGAATTTCTGCTTGAAGGCATTATCAAATGATGTTTTGACAGTGAGTCATAGAAAGGGTATGACGGCCCAGTTCATTGCGACAGTGGTCCATAAAGAGGCTACAGAGAGGATGGGAGGTCAAGCTGGACAAAATACAGAAAATGCATATAAATCGAAAGGACATGAGGTGCAAGTTTCTCAAAGTTCTCAAGTGGCCCAAGTGCCTCAGAGGCTGCAGACTACTCAAATGCTGCCTCAGGTTCAAATGCTGCCTCAGAGGCTGCCTCAACGGGTGCCTGAAAACGTACCTCACTCACCATCAAGACACTCACCAACTCACTTATCTCACTCAGCACAACCTCAAAAAACCCAAAACCATTCAATCCAACACAAATCATATGAAAGTCATACAATATCTTTAAATGATGACGATATAGAAATGGCTGAGGCAAAAGCCCGTGCTTCTACACCCTCCACTGCATCTCAAATCAAGACACTTCTCATATCAATTATCAACAAGTGCATGATATCGGCGTATGGAGACGATATAGACCTCGTGCAAGACTACAACGTTGACGAAATTGAAACCATTGAAGACTGTGCACGCATCATAATCCGTTTCTGGCAAACGGTATTTTCAGACTACTTTGAGAAATCGGACTTTGTGCCGTTTGAAAAGTCGGGATTTGGCAAGAGGACGGTGAGGCGGCCGATACTAACGGATGAGAATGAAGAGGGGTTTGTGTTGTTTTGGGCGAGGACTTTGGCGTATTTGTATGAGGGTGCGATGGACAAGAAGCAGAATGATGCGTTGGGGTTGTTGATTGAGAGGTGGTTGAAGTGACGAACGACGAACGAACGAGCGAAGCGAGTGAGTGAGGAGTGAGTGAGCACAGACAAATTGAAGAAGTAAAGAACTGGCAGATTGAAGAAGGAACTAAAGAACTAAGGAACTAAAGAACTAAGGAACTAAGGAACTAAGGAACTAAGGAACTAAAGAACTAAAGAACTAAGGAACTAAGGAACTAAAGAACTAAAGAACTAAAGAACTAAAGAACTAAGGAACTAAGGAACTAAGGAACTAAGGAACTAAGGAACTAAGGAACTAAGGAACTAAGGAACTAAGGAACTAAGGAACTAAGGAACTAAGGAACTGAGGAACTAAGGAACTAAGGAACTAAGGAACTAAGGAACTAAGGAACTGAGGAACTAAAGAACTAAACTGCCTATTTATCTGGTTGAAGACTGATGGATTGAAGAACTGAGGAAGTAAGGAAGTGAAGAACTGAAGAACAAAGGAAGTAAGGAACTGAAGAACTGAAGAACAAAGGAACTGAGGAACTGAAGAACTAAAGAACTGAAGAAAGAACTGAGGAACTGAAGAACTGAATAACTGGAGAACTGAGGAATTGAAGAACTGAGGAATTGAAGAACTGAGGAACTATAGAACTGAAGAACTTGCGAGCTGAAGTACTGTATTGCAGGCTGATGTATGGAGAACTACCAAACTGAAGTACTGATAATTGACAGGCTGAGTACGGAAGAACTGATTTCCTGATTGGTCGAAGACCTGCTGATAAATTACTGTCTAGCTGCTGACTACTGGCTACGACTGCTGACTACCCAAATGACCTATTGATTGCCTGACTAATGAATGCTAGACCGATTATCGCAAACAATGGTGAAATGATTAAATCAACATTTTCCAATCGATCTCCTTACGACTTCGTATGGTGTGGGAGATGTGATGACTACTTTGCGAAGCGATTTTGCTCGCGTCTTTTGGGCTGCTATAGAAAGACCCATGTTTATGTCTCATTGAACACTTCAATTGTTACCCACCACAACGACTACCAACAATTGAAGAATAGATCATTGTGAATGTGCCACATGACTTAACTGATTTGCGGGTTAAGGCAAATGAAATGAGATTATACAAGACAAAGATTGGTCGAACCAAAAGTACACTAGTTAGATTGCATAACTCGTATTCTCATTATATCTATACACCGTGAAAATCACAATCTAAATGTAATTTCAGTTTAAACAGAAGTTCATTATTCGTCTTTCCCCAAGAAACAAGTGAATGTAATTTGTATTAGAACTTCCTCGCTTTTTTAGTGGTCATTAATGCAAAGTCACTTCTTGTAAAGTGATCACTTTCAAGTGATCACTATTTGTTACTGCTTCTTCACTATCATTCTTTAAATGCTATCGGGCAACTTCGCTTCGCTCAGTTGCCCTCACTCAGTTACCCAACCCCACATACTCAAGCTTCACCCTCTTATTCTCATTATTCCCACTCCCACTCGCTTTCACCGGCGACGAATAAAACCCATCGCTTCCACTATCATCACTATCTGTTTCCACGCCCGCACTCACCTGTTTCGCTGCCTCATCCCACACCCCATCGGCCGCAGCCTCCCTCACCAACTCCCACCTGCCCTTCTTCTCCCTGGCCACCTTTGCAGAGAACTCCATCTTCCAAGCCCCATTGCTAAACTGTCCCAAATGAGGTCGCTCGTCTGCGTGGTTCTCGCTATACTTATCAATGGCCTCCGACCCGTGCGAGAGCCGAAAGTTCTCGTACAAGAACTTAATGTACGAGTCCTTGATCGAGATAATAGACTTGAGGTGCTGTGTCTGCGCCAACAAGTGGGCGTGGTTGAGGAACTGGTGCTTGGAGAGCTCTATAAAGAAGCGGCATTTTTCAGCAGACCCCAATGGTTTTAATTGAAATACCCATCGAAAGGGAGTGTTTGGAGTTATGGTGAGTTTGGGTATTTCTTTATTGTCTTTGGTCTTTTCTTTATTCTCTTTATTCTCATCTTCACTTTTATCTTTACTATCTTCACTCTCATCACTACCCTCACTCTTGATTTTACTACCTTTAATATCTCCACTCTTATCTTTACTCTCATCCTCACTCTCTCCCCTACTCTCACTACCTCTCTCCACCTGTATTTTTGCACTCTCAAACTTGTCCCTTAATAAAGAACGTAACTTCTTCTCACTCTCTTCAGTGAGATCCTCTAGCCCAAACTCCTCGGCTTTGGCTGCAAAGTCATGGACCTGTTCGCAGAAAACATCGGTGAAGTTGGTGAGCTCTACGGTGTATCCATTGGCAGTGAATGTGAGGCGGTAGATACATTCTCCCAAGATGGGAAGTGTTTGGGATGACCACATAGAACAGTTGACAGTTGAACAGTTTCGCTTCGCTCAACTGTTCGACTTCTAACAGAATTGTTTCTATTCTTGTGCTAGTTCTTCAAGCGAGTTCTTCAAGCGAGTTCTTCAAGCGAGTTCTTCTTCAACCTAGTTATTTCAAGAGAATTCTTCAAGCGATTAGCAGGCCTCTTTAGGCAAATTTTCTTCTTCAAACTGATCTTTGGTCTTTCCTCAACTGATATGTTCTCACTTAAACCCTCAATTTCTTTCCACTGTCTCTCTAACTGAGAACCCAACCAACTAAAGACACTCCAAATTTTCTCAGATCTTGATCCAACTAAACTGAATGATTGACGCCTAGACAGTAATCCTTAATGTTCAAACAATTTTAGTAATAAAGCTCCACAAATATGTTCAACATTTCCAACTAATCAATTGGCTACTATTTTTTCAAATCAACAGGGTCCCAGATCAGTTGGAATTGTGGAAATATGTTCTATTTTTTTGTTATCACAATTGTCCCAATTTATTACGATTTATTTCAGTATCACCAAAGACATACGACCTAGTTTACTAGAGAAATAGAAATTACACCTGTCAGCTTTGATCCAATTGCTTAATCAGTTCTTACCACCAAACATTGTGCTTATCTACAACAATTGAGTAGTGCTTATTGATAAATTCGCTTATCTGCAAACAATTAGTACTATCTACAAACAATTAGTACTCAAACAATCTCGCTTCGCTCGATTGTTAACTTCGCTCGATTACTACCACAAACAATCTCGCTTCGCTCGATTGTTATGACCCCCGATATCGACCAAATCACCCAACGGGTGGTCGACCTCCACGCCAAACTCAACCGCCGGGTCATCATATCACTCGCTGGAATCCCCGGGTCCGGCAAGTCCACTGTCTCGGCCCAAATCACCCAGAAACTCAACGATATGGGCCTTCCCACCATTGTGTTGCCCCAGGACGGGTACCACTACTACCGGTCGGAGTTGGCGCAATTTCCCAATGCGGAAGAGGCCATTTTCAGACGCGGGGCGCCCTTCACCTTTAATGCGGGGGCATTTTTGCAGACGGTTTCCAAGTTGAAGAGTGGAGAAACCGTGTATGCTCCGTCGTTTGACCACAGTAAGAAGGACCCCGTTGAGAACGACATTGTCATTGACGAAATGATCCAGGTGGTGATTCTCGAGGGGAACTACGTCTCGTTGAAGGACGATGTGTGGGCAGATATCCAAAAGTACGTGGACGAAACGTGGTTTTGCGATGCACTGCTTGAAACAGTGAGGGAGAGGATTATCAAAAGGCACTTGGAGTCGGGAATATCGGCGTCTAGGGAGGAGGCTGTGGCGAGAGTGGACGGGAGTGATTTGGAGAATGGAAAGTATATTTTGGGGAATCTGAAGGAGGTGGATTTGGTGATTGAAAATAATTGAGTGACAAGTGGGCAAGAACTCGCTACCATTTGAGCGGAGCGAAATGGTAGCGAGTTGTTGCTCACTTGTGCTCAATTATTGAAATATAGGTCGAGTAATTGCTATTATTCGAAGTGAATTGGTACAGCTGTTACTCAATTGTGCTCAGTTACTGAAATACAAGAATCACAAGTAATTGCTTGGAATCATCCGAAGCGAATTGGTAGCAGTTGTTGCTTACTGTGCAACTTCTCAATTGTTGAAATACAAGAATGGTAAGAGTAAGAACTAACTGTTACTCAATTGTTGCCAATTGCTGAAATATATAAATGACAAGTAATCGTTCCACTTGTGCTCAATTACTGAAATATTAGAATGATGAAAGCAAGTTTGGGAAAGTTGTAGTTCAATCAAAGCTGCTTGAAATCATTTGCAATCTTTGTGACACAAGTGACAAATTGATAGCTCAATTGGTAGCTCAAATGCTTGAAGTACTTGGAACTATTTACTCAATCTTTTTGAAATTGATACAAATGACAATTGGAAGTATGTTACTCAATCGTCAATTGAGCCAACATGAGCGAAGCGAATTGGTTGCAAAATTGTTTGAAATTGTTAAAAATGGCAATTGGAACTTACTGTTGCTCAATTGTTCGAGTTGTTTTCTCAAGTTGATCATGATTAGAACTGTTTCTTGAACTGTCTGTTCAACCGTGAATACAAATGAAATCGGTTTCCTCAATTGCCACGACTCACTTCGCTAGAACTCCTAATCACAGCAATCCAATGCAGTCTTACCACTCACTCTTCTAAACACTGAATACTCATGAACTGTCTATTTATATTTCTTTTATCTACCTCGATGTCCTAATTGCACCTTCTATTACTTGCAAGAAGTTGTAACTTGCTTGCATCCAGCCAACAAGCGAAGCGTTGTTGGCTGCATTGTGGCTTTCCAACAATTCACTTCTCTTGTTGGCTCTATTATTCACACGTCAACAATTATTCATCGTTGACTGCCATTGTTATATTCACAATCCAACAATTCGCTTTGCTCATTGTTGGTGCTCATTGTTGGCTTACTTCACTTCCACATTATACCTCATCCTAATACCCATCGCATTCAACTCCGAGTCCAAGTACTTCAACACAAACGGAATAGCCACTGTTGTTGTATCGTCACCTCCCACAAACCTCTTACCCTGTCCATCTTCCCACACCTCTGCCTCGTCTGCGAACCCGTGTTTCGCCAAGTGTGCATCCAAACGCTCCGCGCACCTCCTACATCTGACCTGGGCAGCCGTTCCGATACGGGGAACCGTGGTTTGCGTAGTGAGAATGGATCCACACGACCTACAGATAGGAGTCTGTGTGTAATCCGAACAGTTCAACAATCTGTCCTGGAGAAGGAACGCAGTACCGTGACCAATCAAGGCATCTCTCTCCATTTCTCCCACACGAATACCTCCCGAACGCTTTCTACCCTTGACGGGCTGCATGGTCAAGGTATTGACGGGACCTGTGGAACGCACCTGGAACTTGTCGTTCACCATATGACGCAAACGCTGGTAGTACACACACCCAATGTAGATATCGCACCTCAACTCCTCACCAGTGGCACCCGAGTACATGGGCTCGTTTCCGTGGTAGTTGTACCCTGCCTTGCGCAACTGCTCTCCAAAGTAGTCCGCAGGGGTATCCAGCTCGCTAAACATCCACGGGGTGGAATCCTGTGCAATTCCGTGCAACGCACCGGCCTTACCTGCCAACGACTCCACAAACATTCCAATCGTCATACGCGAAGGGAAAGCGTGTGGGTTAATGATGACATCAGGCGAAATACCCGTCTCCGAGAATGGCATGTCGATCTGGGGCCACTTGCGCGAACACACACCCTTTTGTCCGTGTCTCGACGAGAACTTGTCTCCGATGGTAGGCTGTCTGGTGATTCTGTACTTGATGGTGATATTCTGGGCCACCGAGTCGGAATCGTCACATAAAAGCTTCACCTCCTCGATGTATGCAGGCTCCGAAGAGTGGTATGTCTTGACCTTAGTACGGCCCAACGTCTCGTCGTAGTACGCCACAATTGGGTCGCCCTCCTCCACCTTGACTCCAATGAGCGGGAGTCCATCTTCATCCAATTTCTCCTTCCATGACTCTGGCCATTCGTCCTCACCAAACCCAAACCTTTGTGTGATTGGGTCTCCTCTTCTGCGCAGCTGCGACAAGTCTACTTTTTCCACCTTGTAGACCGTACCGTACCCGAACCCACGCTCGTCTGCCGACTTGTTGATGATCATCGCATCGTCCATATCGTACCCGGTGTACGAGATGACCGCCACAACAGCATTCATACCATTAGGAAAGTTGTCCATACCGTACTCGTCGTAAAGTTTGGCCTTGACAATGGGTGTCTGACCGGTCTGCAACCTGTACAACTTGTTGTCTGAACGGTGCACGAGCGCAACACCAGGTGTTCCCATTGTTTGCTTACCCATCTGGCACTGGTACATATTACGTGGGGACTGGTTAAAGTCGGAGAACGGAGTCAAGTTGGCCAAAATCGACAAGATATTGGTGGGCAGGAACTCCACGTGCGAGTGCACATTGTTGCCAATCTCTTCTGGGGTCACGGCAATGTCCATGTAAACCTGCTCGAATGGACCAACAATATCGGTCTTCCCAAGCGGGAGGTACTTGACGGGTCTCATCATACGTGAATGGCCTCCAAAGAGGAAAAGTCCAGGGTACTGACCCTTGGTGGAGGGAGGCACGTACCCAATCTCGAGATCAAGCGGGAGTCCCTCCTCACCTGAAACCTTCCAGTAACGAAGAGTATCCGCCACAATACGTGCGTGCTCGTGTGTGGTCCATCCAACAACACGGCCATCGAGCTGAACACACGCGACATTGGGACCGGCTGCAAAACTGTGGGGGGGGGACACACCCAATTTGGCAAGGGCTGCAGGCACGTGACTCACGTCTGCAGCGGTGGTTGCAATCTTGCACTTGTGGGCCAAGTGGTTCAACAAACCACATGGCGAACCATCTGGGGTGTGGACAGGGCACAAGAACCCCCAGGATTCAGGTAAAAGTTTACGGACCGTGGTTGTCTTCAACTCTGCAAAGAAAGAACCTCTGTGCACCATTCTAAAGTGGGAGATGAATCTGTGAAAGTTGATCTTTTCAGCAACAACAGTGTACCCGCTCACCTGCTGGAGATCAAGACCACTTTGGGACACCAAGTTACCCGTCGAAAGAAAGTACTGTAACTTTTGCCCGATATTCTCATTGATACGCCCAAATACCCGTGTCATGTACCTAGGGTCCGAGAAGTTGACTGCCACACCCCTGTTCAAATCTGTCTGGATCTGAATGCGGACGTTCTGGAGGTACTCGTCAATCTTTTCCTTGATAATCATTCCGTACAAGAAACCTCCCAAGAGAACTTCCTGGTGCTGGGTGGCATCTGGATTGTCTGGGCAACAATCACCTGCAACCAACAGGTACAACTTACGTACCATAAAGAGCAACATGCGGTATTTATCCACTGGGTTCTCGAGGTGCACGAGCACGATTCTACGGAGAACCTCTTTACCCACCTCGATGTCTGACTGGTTGGGTGCCAGGTTGAACACCACACGGAACTTGTCACCGAGATATGCAAGGGTTTCCTTCTGGGAGTGGAGGCCGTACGTTTTGTAGGCCCTCAAGAGCAACTCCAAACGATCGGTCAAAAACGAGTTTTCGGTGTCGCTACCCACAATGCCATCGAAAATGTCACGGTCGCTGCTCTCCACCAATGCCTTGAGAATCATCACCACGGGCACCAAATACTCGTTTTTACGCCACGAGAAACGGAAGGTCACATTACCGTCACTGAGGTAGTGCAACACATTGGTTTGCGAGGTCTGGTCGGGACGCACACACCGGATCTGTACACCGTATGGGGTATAGGAAGCACCTCTATTTGCAAAGGAAGGACGAACAAGTGCCATGGGATGATTACGTCTTTGGACAATCAACATACGAATAATCTTTTCAATACCATTCACCACGAAATACCCGCCCAACTCGTCGGTTTCTTCTTTAGCCGCAACAAGCTCATTGGGAGTCATATTCTCGAGATGACACCGATTGGTCTTCAACATGATAGGAATCTGTCCGACATCACGCTGGTCATTGAAGACTTCGCCATTTACAGTCCATTCCACATCCAAAAGCATTTTGGCACGGTAAGTCGACATCCTCTCTCTGCACTCAGAGGGCATCGTTTTCTTGTTCACCGACAATTTATCGTTACGAGCAACCTGGGGCTTGGCAAGGGACACACCCTTTACCCGAATATTCATTTTATCGACGCTCTGGTACTTGGTGGCATCGTTGGTTGCAAAGATGGTCTTGGTGCCAATGTCCTTGACAGCGAGATTGAGAAGACCTCCGTCGGGAGAGGTTAAAGCGTTGAAGGAGCCGACGTGGGGGGCAACAGCATCACGGAGAAGCGGGTACCCGGAGGAATCGGGGGGGTTCTGGAACCGCTTTTCACGTTGTAGGGTTTTGAAGGTTGCCATGAGATGAGGTGAAAAAAAAGAGAAAACAAAAATTAATCCTACAAATTTCTACAAATTCGCAAGCGAATTTGTTAAGCCTAATGGAAGGAACATAAAGGAGGAAACAATAGTAGCATCAAGAAGAAGTAAAGATAAATAGGAAGTGAAGATAAGAATTAGATTAGTATTAGATAGGAAGTGTTAATATGGGGAGTATTAGATAGGAAGTATAATGTGGAGAGTATCAGAACAGACGTTCATTGATCGTATCATTAACGGAAGTTCATTGAAAAATCATTGCCAGGCAGTTCAAGATTTTATCTACCATCTCATTGGGATTCTCATCTGAGGATTTTAGTGCGATGATCTACAGGTTAGATCAGGTAGAATGCATGTTAGATCTTGTTTGTGCAGGAGCGAGCGAGTTGAAGTAGATGATGAGGTAGGTGATTTAGATGATTAAGTAGATGATTAAGTAGATGACATAGTTTCAACACTTTACAGATATGATCGACCAAGATTGATGTCTGTTGAGGACCAACTTGGGAAAAGACTGTGGACATATTGTGAGGCCCTTCAGATGATTTAGATTGTGGAGGAATGACAGTGAATGTCATTTCTTCTATGTTTCCATATCTTTCTTCATCGATCGTTCCTTATAGATCCTTCCCATAGATCATTCCCTTGTCTCTCTAATTAGGGAAGATATATGAGAAGGTCATGTTTGCAGTCTTGAATGTTGATACCTTTGTGTACACACATTACTTCGTTCTTTCTCAAAGTCATAAAACAATGACTCTTTCTGGCTATTTAGCCACTGAAAGACGAAGATCGTATACAATAGTGGGATACCTGTATACCAAATGAGTCAACTACTGCTGAGTGAAATAAATCTATGGTCTCGGATGACGAATGAAATAGCTCTTCGCCTGTCACTTTGCTCTTGTTCACTTGTCACTTTAAAGCCTCTTTTTCACTCTTTACTATTCAATGAAACAAATGAGAAAAGGGAGTATATTTCGCTCATCTACTTGGAAATAAGCGCTCTTTCTTCAAATATTCTCCCTAGTTTCCTTACTTTTCCTCATCTCTCATTTTGCGACTTTTTCGCAGCCACTCATTTTGTGTAAGTGAGATGAGCAGTGGGATAGTATCTGGAACCTTAATAATTCTACTGACCCATAACAGCAGTCAATCGAGTGATAATCCCTAGTCTAAAAGGATTATGCTACTCAAGTATTCTAAAAGTACTTCTCTCACAATCACTACTCACTACTTACTTATTACTACTTACTACTCACTACTTACAACTTACTACTTACAACTTACAACTTGACTACTTAATACTTACTTACTTAATCAATACTCACTTGATCACTCACTCACTCACTTTGCTCGTTCATTCGTCTCTTTATCGAATAAATTGCTGCGCTCATTATTCAGCTCATCTCACAAATGGGACAAATGAGAACAAATGAGCGGAGCGAATTTGTCTCATTTGTTCTTTTATGGCCAACTCCCGCTACCAATACGTCAAAACCTTTGAACGAGAAAACCACCTCCTCCCCGACACCTACATCGTCATCCGGGTCGACGGCAAAGGTTTCCACAAATTCAGCGAGCACTATTCCTTCGATAAACCCAACGATGAGCGTGCTCTCCAAGTCATGAACAGGGCTGCTCTCCACGTCTTCAACACATATCCCGACATCATTTTGGCATACGGCGACAGCGACGAGTACCTGTTCCTCCTCCGCCGGCAAACAACCCTCTTTGAGCGCCGTGAAATGAAGCTCAACACAACATTTGCTTCCCTCATCCTGACATCCTACTTCTACCACTGGAACGCGGAATTCCCCGAGAAACCCATCGATTTGGCCCGCATGCCCAACTTTGATGCCCGTCTGGTGGTGTACCCCAATATCGCGGTGGTTCGCGACTACTTTGCGTGGAGACAGGTGGACTGCCATATCAACAATTTGTACAACACCACTTTTTGGGCGCTTGTAAAAGGGGGAAATACTCCTCAGGAGGCAGAAAACAGGTTGATTGGAACGGTTGCAAGCGATAAGAATGAGATCTTGTTCAAGGAGTTTGGTATCAATTACAATAATGAACCGGAAATGTTTAAGAAGGGAACGATAATAGTGAGAGAGGTGAAGGAGGAGGAGGAGAGAGAGTTGTCGGAAAGGCAGAAGCAGAGGAGGGAGAAGAAGAGGAGGAAGGCGGGGGTGGTGGTGTTGCATGAGGATTTGATAAAGGGGGGGTTTTGGGAGAGGTACTTTTCCGAACAATGAGCGATAGTTGAGAACTACGAGCGAAGCGAGTAGTTCGAATGAGCATGCCACAAAGAATTGAGAACGATGAGCGAAGCGGATTGTTCGAATGAATCAGATCGAAAAGAATTGAGAACTATGAGCGAAGCGAATTGTTTGAATAGAATTTGAAAGCAATTAGTAAATGGTCGAATGACATTTGAAAGTAATGGGCTAATCTTTGAATGACATTTGAAAGCAATGACCGATTTATTTGAATGAGTATATGCGAGCGTCTGACTGTTCCAATGACTTCAGATCGAGAGAACAAGCAAAGCGAATTAATCGAAAGATTATAGATTGGGAGAACAAAGAGCGGAGCGAATTCAATGGATTCAGATTAAGCATTAGTGAAAAATCATCAAAGTTGTTCGAATGAGTGCAGATTAAGTATTTGAGAAAATGGACCAGTTGTTCAAGTGAGTACAAAACAATGAGGAAGCGATTGTTTGAGGAGATTGAGAATTGTTGCGAATTGTTCGAATGGATTTTGAAAGCAATGAGTGAATCGTTGATTGAGTATACATGTTGAGCGTTTAAACAGCGAAGCTGTGCAAATGACTTCATATTGGGAACAGTTCGCTTCGCTCATTATTTAAACATTCGAATGGGTACTGATGAACAATGAGGAAGCGAATTGTTCGAATGACACTTGAAAGCCAATCATTTAGATGAGTAGATTGAGAACAATAAGCGAAGCAAATTGCTCTCATGACATTTGAAAGCAATAATTATTTGAGTGATCTCAGATTGGTGAAAATTCTTCCATTATTCGAATGGCATTTGAAAGGAGCAATCATTTGAATGAGTCGATAACACGCTTCCCTCATTGTTGAATGAGTATCTTCAATATTCACTTCTTGCTTGAATACATATGAACATTGAGTGAACCAGATCTTACAAGAATACTCCTCTATCATGTTCAAGTAATAGAGTTCGCAGTTCAGAAATAGTCCTAATAGAGTAAACTTGGTTTCTTTATAGAAGTTAGAAATTATCATACCGTATCTTTTCTTTGCTGCACGGAATTAACTACATTTTAAATCAGCTCATCATTATGTAACATAACGACTGAGATCTACGACCCCAGCTTCAGGATCTATATAATATATCGTTGGTACAGATAGTCAATTAAAATAGAAGATTATCTAAAAGTTTGTTGAAATTTTGCAAAATGCGAGTATTTTTTAGATCCAGCATAGGTTTCTAAAAAGTTCAATGCTGTGGAATTTAGAAGCGAGCTGAGATGAAGCTGAGGAGGAATCAGGATCACAAAAGACTGAGTAGTAAAGATGGTTAAAGGTGAATAGAAGATGAATCAAAAGGAAACAAGTAATGTGATGTCTGGGATGAAGGATGAAGGTAATAAGAATGGTGATCTAAAAGGATGATCTGGAATGAAGGATGAACAAAACAAGAATGATATCGATGATGTAGAAAGATAAATAATGAAGATACGAACTAAAAAGTACTTGATTTTCGCACACGATCTGGAACAATTTTACTCGACTCAACTCTCAAACAATTTTTCTACACAATTATTCTCCCCATTTACCTCAACTTTATTCAATCTCACCAAGCAATTTTGCTTCCTCAATTGCTCGAACAATCTCGCTTCGCTCGATTGTACCAATTTTACTCAATCTCCTCAAACAATCTCGTTTCGCTCGATTGTTCGATTATTCTCTTTTCGGAAATCTTTCGTATTATCCATATTTTCGGTTAACTTTACTAAGCCATGACCAACCCCACACTCGGGCTCCCAACTCGTTTCAAGATGTTCTCGAACATCTCCTGATATGAACAATCAACGTTCATTACCAACCTCAAACAAGGTAAAGTTTAACCTGAAAATGTGGCAGAAACACAACCGTGGTCTTGCAGTCCCAACTTCCTGCCAAGTCGATAACGTGATTTTTTCACTTTACCCAACGTACCTATGCCTCCTTTTTGAGACGCGTTCATCCTCTTCTCTTCTATTATCACTATTCTCCACTTTCCTTAACCTCCTCCTTACCTTCTCAACATTCTTAACCTTCTCCCTTCACTCTCCACCCCCTTACCCCTAGATCGTAACTTAGCAACGATCATTATACATGACGATTTCCAATTTCACCTGTCTGCAGGACATGCAAGAAGCTCATGATGAACGCGACCTTACCAATGAGGCAGAGCAGAACAGACTGGGGTACAGCCGGGTGCAGTGACGAGCACACTAAAAGGGATGACCCCACACATCAAGGATCAGTAAAGGGGGAAAGCAAGGAAGGTAAAAGGGATAAGTAACGGTAAAAAGTAACGAGAGCAACGTTAACGGGTATACCAGTAATTTAAAAGATCACAAAGGTTATGAGGAATGATAACAATTGAGCGAAGCTCAATCGTTTCAAGTAACAAGCAAACGAGGAACCAGTGCATGTAAGAGTGGAACCAGTACATGTAAAAACGAGTAGAACCACATGTAATTAAGCTACTCTTTCAACAATGAAAAGGTTCGCTTCGCTCACCTTCCTACACTTTATCTTCCAATTACCATTAGAACATTGTCTAACTATACAATGAGCACGCTCAAATATGAATCGAATCACTAAACGCATGAAACGTCGATGCAGGCAGGCACAGCAGGCCAAAAGAACTCGATGCAAACACATCGCCCAAACCGGGTCCGTTCAACACACTTGTAGAAACCAGACGCGGCACAGTCTTGGATCCACTCGCAACCTTCTTGCCGCCCAGGAAACAATAGTTGGCCAACAAGTCAGTGTACGAAAGCAGTCCAAGGTTTGGAATAGGTGATTCCTTCTTCTCACTCTTTTCCTCCTTCTTTTCAGTCTCCTTCTTTTCAGTCTTCTTCTCAGTCTCACTCTTGTCACCCTTTCTCTTGTAGCTCTGCGAGTACCTCCTTGTGATGTCGTTAGCCAGTAACGACACCTTCATCTGGGGACGCGCAGGCTTGGGTGCGGGCTTTTCAGGACGCACAAATACCGGCACTTCCGAAGGCTCGCTTCCAAAGTTGTAACGTGAATGAATGGTTTTGCGAGGAGAAGCACCAGCGCTCTCCTGCTTTTGAATCGTCATCAACTTGGTCACGAGCTCTTCGTACTGCCCGTCGTCGCTCTTGTATGTGTATGTCGAAATGGTATTCTTGGGCTTGAGACGGAGCTGGTAGTTCTTGCCCCCGTTATTGTCCCAAAACACCTTGTTGGCAGTGACATACTGAAAGCAGAGCTGAAGTGACACCTCGGCATTGTAGCTCGAGTGGTGGTGCAAGTCGCTCATGGGGATCCTAAACTCAAACTGGTCGACATTGACATTGGGGAAAGACTTCAAGTAGTTAATCTTTGGAGCATTCGAGAAACTCATATTGCTCACCCAATTGTCCCACGTCAACTTGATCATCAAACTCTTTTCAAAGGCAAGGTTGGCACAGTTAATCAAACCAACAATGACAGTGCGTTCATTAACACGCTCCAACTTTAATGAATGAAGGTAGAGCGAGGTGGTGGCCTTGACATGTGGCTCATACTGTGGCACATCGGAAAACACAATGCCATACCTGGCCTCCTTGGGCTTGAAGGTTTCCTCCTCGCTGTCAGAAGAGTCGTGCATCTGGAAATAGTCCTCGCCCCTCAATCTGCGTGGGGAGTGAACAGGAGAGTTTTCGCACGTCAGCACAGCAGAAGGAGACTCGGTGCCGTCAAACATTTTAATGTTGGCAATACGAGCAGCAAAACGCACAGACTTGAGGTGGGGAGATGACATGGATCTGTTGAGCGAGGAAAGTTTAAGCGATGACTTGACCAACTCACCAGACTTTTTACGAACAAGTGGGTGGGGACGTTGAAGAACCTCCTTCTTTTCCTCGTTCTCTGAAGTCTTGTCCTCCTTCTTTTCAGTCTGTTCCTTCTCAGTCTTTTCCTTCTCATCCTTACCAACCTTCACCTCCTCCTTCTTCACCTCCTTCTTCTCCTTTCTCTCCTCCTCCACCTTCTCCTCAACTGGAGACATGGAAACACCATTCTCTCTCTTCAATGAAGAGGATATGGTTGGCTTTGAAGTTATTTTTCTCAAAACGGGTAATGCATCTTTTTTCTTGGCCACAAAAAAAATCTCATCCTTTTGCTTTTTTTCCACAAAAACTTCCTCCTTTTTTGTGCCTGTAGAAGGTTTAGTCTCCTTTTCTTCAGTCTCACTTTCCTTCTCCTGACTCACAATCTCCTCCTTACTCCCACTCACCTTACTCACACTCCCACTCTCCTTCTCAATCTCCCTCTTTTCATTAACCCTCTTGACTATATCCTTTGGTGTTATCGAAGGCTTAATCAATGCTTGTGAGGTCATTTTTGTGTTTTCCTCATAAAAGTTAATTATGGGCTTGACTGGTTTCACAGTGCTCTTTACTTCTGTGTTTATTAATGTGGTGGACATTGTGTGTGTGTGTGTGTGGTGTGATGGTATGTTTGTATTTGTAGTATATAATTTGTATGGGTTGTATTTGCTGTGGGTGTGCAAATTCGCTGTTCCTGTGTCCTATTAATGTGGCTTCAGCGGGAAATCAAAAATTCAACGCTAAAATGCGGATGGATGGGATGCTAAAATATGCTAGTGGTAGACTATACGATGTATAGACTGTGATGTTGGTTGGTTGTTGTGTATGTGTTTGTATGTGTATACTGTTTTGTATATTGTGCTGTGCCAATATACTATTACTACTTGTTGTACTAGTAGTTGTGCTAGTGCTAGTTGTACTCTGTAGTGTGTAGCTACTGTAGTTGTGTGCTAGTTCTAGTCTTGCTAGTCTAGGATGCTATTTCCAACTTGGATATACCTGATACCTGGCGGCGAAAAATCTGGCAACGCCGCCCTTATATAGTTGCTATGAAAATCAAGAGTCAAGGACTTTTCTTTTGTGGCGAAAATATTTTCTCAATGGAAGCGCGGCAGGGACGCGAATATAGAGGGGTATCCGAAAAGGGAAAGTATGAAAAGAGAGTTTAAGATTGTAGGTGCTCTACACCATCCGTTAAGCTAAACTAGCTACAGACTAGCTACAGACTAGCTTGCTAGTCAGTAGTTAGTTTGACACTGCTAGTAAACAGCACTAGTACAGGACTATCACAGGACTAGCACAGGACTAGTACTTACAGTAGTACATTACACAGTACCACATAGTTTCGCTTGCAAAACTGTGTGTGGTGCTGTGGTACTGTGTAGTGTGTGCTCAACAAAAAACACGGAAATACCAGGACCAGGGGTATGATCCATGGGCGATGGTGTGTCGTTTGGCCTTCGCATCGACTTTACCACAAGTTTTTGTGGCAGGTTACGAACCCATTGCCTTGCTCGTCTTATCCTTAATCGGAGAAAGTCTCCGGTCGGAGATGGTGACGGTGTTGCATCACCCAACAAACATCTCAGTTTCCACTAGCTTCACTAGCACTAGTTTTGCTAATTCTACTACACTTTCCCTACACTTTCCCACCACTACACATTACTTACTACACACTACTTACTACAACTCCTCAACCTTCCCACTACACATTACCACACATAATACATACCATGTACTATGATGTATGAATCATGATCTCAAACACAGTTTCATTACACTTTCCATATATAGAATGAAACCCCTGCCAATTTCTCCGGTGGTGCCATTTTTCAACTACACTTATGTGTTATTCTACTCCTTCCCTACTCTACTCCTTCTCCTTCTTCCTTCCCATCTTCTTATCCTTCCTCCTCCTTCCCTAATTCCTACCCTCTCATCCTCTACTCCGCCCTGTTTACGTTCTCTGCGTGATAAACTTTTCCCTTGACACACAGCTCCAAATAAAGTTTCGTCATGGCTTTGCGGCCTTCCCCATCTCAACCCCATGGCACGACTTGATTGGCTTCGTGGTTGTGAGCCCGCTGAAAATTTTCCATATTTTTTCACCGAGATAAGAGCAACTCGATGAGAACAAATGAACAAATGAGCGGAGCGAATTTGTTCGATTAAAGGCTTGCAGAGATGATTAGAGATGAGGTGTGACTGCGTAGTGAATGGGTGGAAGGCTGTGTGATAAGAAAAAAAAGAAAAAGAAAATAGATAGGGAAAAAACGGACCAGCAATAGGGGATGGAAAATAGAGAATACAACTAAATAATACTAGTTTAAAGTACTAATAATCTGGATGGTAGTGGATGTGCGTTTATCCAGCACAACCCATCCAGCACATCCCATCCAGCATACCAAAACCATCAGCAACATTACCATTCCATCACAAACCATCACCTCCCATCAATTAACACCACTTATTGTTACTCTAGGAGGCCCCCTTTGTGACCCCTTAGCGACTATTGTTTTTCGTTCTTTGTACCAAGATCGTGCTTGGCCTGAACCTTGTTCGTTCCCCCCGGCTTTGTGGAGGGTGAATTGGGCAGAATTGAGTAAAAATAAG
Source organism: Kodamaea kakaduensis (assembly GCA_030558435.1). Taxonomy (NCBI): domain Eukaryota; kingdom Fungi; phylum Ascomycota; class Pichiomycetes; order Serinales; family Debaryomycetaceae; genus Kodamaea; species Kodamaea kakaduensis. The sequence continues at coordinate 78,563 of JAJMSN010000037.1, forward strand.
TAATTGTGGTAAAAATAACCATCGTATTTGGAATGTGAATTTGTGTTGGCAATTTTCCCCCACTGTCTTCACAGTCCCCTTTCCTCTTTGTCTCTTCCCCTCTTCTTTCTTCTACTTCCTCTTTCTTCTCTACTTCTACTTCTACTTCTACATCTACATCTACTTCATCTACTTCCCTATCTTCTAATTTCTTCCTCTATTTAGTCCTACATCATCCTCTAATCTCTCCTCCACTTCTTTGTCCGCCTGACGTTTTGGGCCCAACGAATTTTGGGTATAAAATATGAAATTGGGGGATCAATCCGAGGCTGTAACACACGAAATGACGTGCGATGAAAGGCTTCAAACACAGGCGAGAGGGTTGCTGAAACGACGTGGGGCTGGGCAGGGTCGTTGGACCTGATCCCAGATCTAATGCCAAAGCCCCTTTGATTCGGCAAGTCTCGGAAGTTAGCCACAAAAAGAAAAAATATGAGATGAACGAGATGGTCGAACGAGATGAGCGAAGCGAATCGAGTGAGACTAGATAGATAGATAGATAGATAGATAGATAGACAGACAAACAGACAAACAGACAAACAGACTAGACAAAGATGAAAAAAATCGCACTTAACTAATCATAGATATCATAGATAATGTGGTAAACCACATTATCTATGACTATCTGACTATCTGACTATCTATGGGCAAATTAGGAGCGGAACTAAAAGTCCGGTTCCGCTCCTGCATAATCTCCGGAAACAAAGTGACTGTTTCAGGCTGTTAAAGTTGCATAACGAGATAGCTTAATCTCAATCACCTTCATAACTACTCTTGTTCTCTCATAACTATGCATTGGACCAATTACTGTGGGGTACACTGACTCCTCACTGAGCACTCCGATAACACTTCCTTTATTATACGAAAGAGTTCCTCAAAATATTACTAATTAAACATTAATTACAGAAAAAAGGAGTACAATTGGAAAAGCAAAGTACAAGCAAAAGTAATTTATTGTTCGTAGACCCTTTGCTTTATTGTTCATTGTTTCTTATCCCTTCTCATCACGTCCATTATCTCTATTATCCTATTATCCTCATCCTATTATTCCCAACCTATTATTCTCATCCTATTACCCTCATCTCATATCTTTATTATCCATCTCTATATCCTATTATCCATCCTCTTCCATGCATATTTTAGGTCGGATGTAATTTGTGTATTTTCGCCGGACCGGCGCAATCGGACTTTTAAGCGATAAGGTTGTGGTGACGATGTCGGCGTCATCTAGTGAACATGATCACGAGCACGAAAAGTGCTGATCTGAAACAGCCTTTAGGTTTGTTTTGGGTTTGTCCGATGACTCAAAGTCACCCACTCCCAGTCGAGCACACAATCGAGCGTAGCGAGATTGGGTGTGCAAAAAAGAGAGTGCACTCAGGTGCACTCAAGTGCACGCACTTGAGTGTGCACCAGTATTGCAAATACTGAACTCACATCCTTATCTTCTCCACATGTTTCACCCGCCTCTGCTCGATTAGGAAATTTAGAGACCCAACAAGACGTGAGGGGGTATTTCCGAACACCGTAGGCCCCGAAGTAGAGGACTGTTAACCAACAACTAGGCGGAATGGGACTAAACCAGCAACTGGGGCGGGGGTAGCGAGGTGGGTACCAGAAGATCAATGCTCGCATTCCGCTTCATGCTTGCCTCATGGGGCGAAGCTGTAATGATGTCAGATCAAAAGTTTAGTGTAACTAGCAAATCTAATATCTGGTGTTGAATGACGTAATGGATTCCTATGACGTAGATTGTAGATTGTAGTCAGTTCTACTATACTCTATGTGTTCAGTGCTCACTATTTTGTTCTCACTATACACACACTATTCTACACTTTTCTTTCGAGCCCATTAGACTGCACCATGTTTCTAGCACTCCATTCCACACACTTGTAACACATTTTACCAACACTAAGTCCACATATTAACACATTTCCATATGCCAACACTAAGTCCACACATTAACACATTTCCACATACCAACTATTTCTAACGTTTCAAGTAACAAGCAAACGAGTGGAACCAGTACATGTAATTAAGCTTACTCTTAACAATGAAAAGGTTCGCTTCGCTCACCTTTTCCAACTTCTTATTTCTCAATTCCTCCCCACCATTCCCTCTTCACTCCTTAGATTTGCACCCATGGTCACTTATTTCTATTTGTGTTGACTGACTACAGTTTTGTTTGCTTCCAGTTGCAGCATCCGATTACCCTTTTTGATCTCGTCTCTTCTATTTTTCAGTACTGCACAGATGAAAGCTGCAAATCATGAACGAAGGAACTATATGATAGTACGTGATGGTTGAACATGATGGTTATATAATGAACATGATAAACGTGATGTGATGATTATATGATGGTTATATGGTGAGCGTGATATGATGAACGTGATAAACATGATAGATGAATATGATGAACATAATAGAACATGATTGTACATGATATGATCACTACACACTATTATTGAACTTACCTCAATCTACTACCTCCTCATCTACTAGCTTGATCTAACGATCAAGCTTACTTTTGCTCAACTGTTTAGTTTGCAATTGTTTAGTGTTTAGTGTGTTAGTGTTTAGTGTGTTAGTGTGTACCACTTCGCTTCGCTCAGTGGAAAAAAGGTTGCTTTTGTTCTTTTGTTTTTCATCACACCATGACATTTCCACGTCTCCACATTGATAAGCTCAAACGATCAATTGAGCTGGAGGACTCCGATACCCGAATGAACAAGTCAACAAACAAAGCAACAAACACAGCAACAAACACAAGTGTTAATAACCAATCTAATGAATTGAACAACCAATCTAATGATTTGAACAACCACCAATTAGTCAAACACGATTACGAGACAAACCACCTCTTGCTGTGGATTGATAATATAGACTCCAAGTACAAACAGCTCATTCTGGCACAGCGCAAAGAGGCCGATCGTGTGTATGCGGAGGTGGATAGCGAGAGGAAAACCCAGGACTTGAGGGACAAGTATAGGAAGAAGGTGTATGATGAGGCTTTCCAGAAGTTGGAGGAGATGTTGGGGGGGGAGAAGAGAAATGATGAGAAGAATGAGAGAAAAGAAGAATATAACCACACTTATGATAGATATGAAGAACCAGTTCGCATTGATGAGTCTGATGAATCGATAATATGTTTGGATTCAGAGGAAGAAGAGGTGGAGCAAGAAGTGGAGGTGGAGGTGGAGGATGAAGAGGATGAAGAGGATGAAGAGGAGATAGATGTCGATGAAGATGATGAAGATGATGTGGATGAGGTAGATGAGGAGATAGATGTGGATGAAGAAATAGATTTGGAGGTTTCTTCTGAGGAAGAGGATGAGGATGAAGAGGAAGAGGAAGAGGAAGAAGAAGAGGAAGAAGAAGAAGAAGAAGAAGAGGAAGAAGAAGAAGAAATAATTCCAGAACAACCATTCATTGATATGGAAATTTTGGACAAAAATCTCGGTTCGAAATCATTGGGTGATTTATTAGCATCAGAGGCAATTCTTGACGATAATATTCTTGATAAAAAGTTGTTTGATGAGGATTATGATAACTTTGCACAGCTAGCTGAGGATGCATTGAATGGAATGGAGAGTGAGATTAAGGATGGAGATGAGGTGGGTATTGAGGATGAGGTGGATGTTGAGAATGATGAGGATGTGATAGATGTGGATGAAGAAGAGGAGGAAGAAGTGGAAGAAGAAGAACTGGCAGAAGAAGAAGATGAAGAAGAAGAAGAAGAAGAAGAAGATATGGCTGAACTGGTAATCGAACAAACTGAAGACATGGATGTTGATGGGGAAGAGGTAGAAGACAACGATCAACTCAATAAAGTAGAAGTGAAAGAAGAACTCGAACCCGAAGTCAACGAACCCGAAGAACCCGAAGAAGAACCTAATGAAGACGTGATCCCAGTGAAACAACATCCCCCGCCTATATTCCGGACCATACGAGAAGACCCACAAGAAACCCTCTTTAAATTACGTGCTATTGAAAAACGTCATCATATTCATTTGTCTGCAACACAAGAACTCGAGCAAATGGTGGTGTCGATAGGGAAACCAGATTTGGATGATGTGGGGACGGATGGAACAGAAGTTAGTAGTGAGGAGGAGAGGGTTGAGGAGAAGGATGATGAGAAGGATGATGATGAACAAGTTGATGAGTTTAGGGAATATCGTTTTGAGAATTTGCATGATTATAAGGAGACAAGTGAGCCCATTGAGAGGGAGGAGAGGGAAGATAGGGGGAAAGAAAGTGGGAAGCCACTGTTTCTTGAAACAATCGCTGATGTTGTTGATGAGGTGATTGAAGAGCCGTTGGAAGGTGAAGAGGAGGAAGTGGAAGTAGATGATGAGCAAGGCGAGGAAGGGGACGAAAAAGATGAAGAAGAGGAAGAAGTAGAAGAAAAACAACCGAACAAACCCATTCTTTCTATTGTTGAAGACCTTGTTGATGAAGTCATTGATGAGGCTGTTGATCCTGTTGATGCAGATACAAATACTGATAGTGGAGAAACTGAATCGTCTGTATCCGACAAGTCTCTGAACGATGAACAGCTGCTTATTTCTACTATTACTGATGTTGTTGATGAGGTGGTGAATGAGCCGGTAAACGAGAAGGAGGAGAGTGGGAGTGAGAAGAGTGAAGAACGTGGAGAAAGTAGGGACAGACCATCGTTCATTTCCACAGTTACTGGTGTTGTTGATGAGGTCATTGATGAGCCAATAAGAGGGATTGGGGGAAGTGATAGTGATGGAAGTGGAAGTGGAAGTGGAGATAGTGAAGATGGAAGAGATAGTGAAGATGGAAGAGATAGTGAAGATGGAAGAGATAGTGAGAATGAAGGAATCATATCTGCTATTACTGATGCTATTGATGAAGTGGTTGAGGAACCTATCACCACCACTGAAGATGCTATTTCTGCTGATGAGGCTTTGAAGAATGTGGCGGCTCAAGTGACGGAGGCTGTTGAAGAGGGTGAAAAGCATTTGGTTGAAAATATCAATCATGTGACAGAGGCTGTTGAAGAGGGTGGAAAGCATTTGGTGGAAAACATTGACAATATGGTTCATGAGGCAAAAGATGTGATTGAAGAGACCATGGATAATAATGTTAGTGATCCTGAGGACGTGGTGGATGTGGATCAGGAGGTTTTGAAGGCATCCAAAGGTGTGGTGGAAAACATCAACCATGTGGTTGATGAAGCAAAAGATGTGATTGAAGAGACCATGGATAATAATGTTAGTGATCCTGAGAATGTGGTGGATGTTGACCAGGAAGTGTTGAAGGCGTCTAAAGGTGTGGCCAAGATGGTGGACAAGTCAATAGATGAGGTGATGGGGGAGGATGAGATGGAAGAGGAAGTTGAAGAGGTTGAAGAGAATGAAAAGAATGAAAACGCGGCTGCAAAATCCAACTCCCTTTTTGGATTATTCAACTACTTCAAGCGTGATGTAGGAGATAAAGTGAAGGAAGTCAAAGAAAAAGTGGGTGACATCAAAGAGAAGGTAGGGGACATCAAAGATAAAGTGGGTGACATCAAAGAAAATGTTCAAGGAGTTGTTGAGTTGGTTGATGAAGTGATGGAAGAACCAGTAGATGACACTTCTGAGTCTGAATCTGCCTCTGCCTCTGAATCTGCGTCGGAGTCTTCTGACTCCTCCTCATCTGCAGAACCAAATGCCGCCTCCCTCATTGAAGAATTCATCACCAACGAGTCTGGAATTCTTCCCTCCAGTATCATTGAAGAAGTGGAGACTGTTTTTTCGGTTGTGGAAATGGAAAGCTTTGGCACAATACAAATGGAGGAGGTCGAAGAGACGGAGGAGAACCAAGAGACAATTGCTCCTACCCAAATCTACGAATCAGAGGTCCTGACTACAGTGATATATCCCTCGGAGGTTGTTGAAAGTGAAGAGGAGGAACCGCTACCCGAGCCACTTGTTGAGGTGGAGGAAGTCTTTGAGTATTTTGGAGAGGCCATTTTGCCTTCTGAGGTGATTGAAGTGGATCCAAAGAGGGAGGAAGAGGAAAAGCCCAGGTTGAAGAGGTATTGGGATAAGGTGAATCCGGTGTCGTGGTTTAAGAGAAGGAAGTTTGAGAGAAGGCCAAAGAGGCCAAAGTTGGAGGAGCAAGAAGAAGAAGTTAGTGATTCAAGTGAGGAAGCTGATGATGTGGGAGACGTTGATTTTGATAATGATGTGGAGGTGGAAGAAAATGAAGAGGAAAAGAAGGAGGAAGAGGAGGAACAGGAACAGGAAGAAGAAGAAGACTCCTCCTCAGACTCCTCTTCAGACTCATCAGCCTCCTCCTCCGACTATGACGAACCCGCTTTCAAAAAAGAAGACTCGATGATTTCTATTTCCAACAGTCCTAGTGGTTCCGCAACTCCACATAAAGTGATGGGATTGGAAGTTGAATCGCTTGTTCCCGAACCGAGGAGGGCCCGTCGGATGCGTTCCGTGGAAATCAAACAAGAGGAGGAACTTGATAGTGTCAAGCCCCGTACAAGGTCTCGGTCGCCATTACCACTGACTACATTGAAGTTGAATAAATCCAGAAAGCATATTAAAGAAGAGGATGAGGATTTCAATTGGAATAGTGATTATTCTGAGGAGTCGGAGGAAACAACCGCAAGAACAAGAACTTCAAGAACTTCAAGAAGGACATCGAGAAGGACTTCGAGAAAGACTTCAAATACTTCAAAAAATGCATCTTCAAGACCTTCAAGAACATCTTCAAGAACACCTTCAAGAACACCTTCAAGAATATCTTCAAGAAACACATCTGGAATTTCAGATACAAGAAAGATTGATACAAGAAAGATTGATTCAAGAAAAAGAGAAGCTCCCTCACCTAAAAAGTCTGTTCCAATTGTACGCAAACTCAGGGTCACTCCACAGCCTCCATGGCTTCTTCGTAGATTCGATCCACGGACACAGGCTGCATTTAGGGACAAGCAATTGCTTTCCAAGGGACCGGAGTTGTCGCCAGACGAAGAGGAGTTTCCTGCACTGAGAACAAGACTGAAGTCGCCTGTGAAGAAAACAATGAGGGAGTTGGTGGAGAGTCCAAAGAAGAAGAGGAAGGTGGAGGAGGAGAGGGGGAGGTCGAGAAGAAGATAAGAACAAACAATTGAGCGAAGCGAAATTGTGAGTGAGAAAGTGTGAACAATCGAGCGAAGCGAGATTGTGAAAAAGTTAGTGAAGAAGTTAGTGAAAAAGTGAAGATGTCAAATCATTAAGCAAAGCAAATATGCAAGATATCCAATTGGGGCGAATAGTGAGTGAAGAGGGTAATTTTAGAAATTTACGTGATCATGAATAAAAGCATTATATCTGTACATTGGAACTGTAAGGGGTAGCCTAATCTGCTTTACTTGATATGAAGCTTTCCTGCTGAAAGGCTGTCGAATTGATTTTGAAAGGCCTTTTTAGAGAGCCATTTAGATATCTTCTATCTTATTTACTACATAGGAAGGAAAACTAACCCTAAATTTCTACAACCTGGCTCGATGAACCTGTGCAAGATGCTCCGAGAGTTTACGGGATTCTCCATGACTCTTAATCTGTGGAAACAATTTCTTGACTCTCTCGCCTGTTGTCGGTTCACGATGGGTTTCGTTTCGTTCTCTTCAAGTAATTATTTCATCACTGAGTTGAATTTTGAATAACTGGAAATAAGCAATTACAACTCGTATTTGAGCATTTCAGTGAGAGTTGTGAGATAGTTTGGAACAGTTCAGCCATAGTGCTTTGGTCAAGGGAGCAGCTTTTGGTGGTGCTTCGACGACGAATCAGAGGTGCCGAATTCGTAAGGGGTCGTTTCTTCGTACGTACGAGATCACTAGCACAGCTAGTGCTGGTAATTTAGTGCTGGCAATTTAGTGCTGGCAATTTAGTGCTGGTTATCCCGGTAAAGCTTATTCTGATATTAATACCAGCAATTCCGCTGGCAACAACTTCTAGTCATTCTAATCTCTGTAGGTAACAAAACCAACCAAGTTTCAAGAATCACCACGTTGGAAGTGAACGTGTCTCGCTTACTCGTCGAGGTGGTTGCAAATCCTGCATATAGATGATTAATCAATGAGTAGAATTAGAAAGTATGATCCCAAGGGCCATAAAACTGAAACAATGGAGATCTTGTGGATCCTCATAAAACCACTTCGTTCGATTGTTGATTGTAGATGTATCTCACAGTATCTATTACTCTATAAAAATTCTATCGACATCTGGCGTCTGTTCTAATTATCGACACCACGAAATTGTGTTCTTCACTTCGATGTTCAAGTTCTAGGTGGGCGGTAGCATCCGGGTCAGCGTGCGATGATTCATACCATTTGAGTAGTGTCACTTAGGTCTAGCTTGTTTTGATATTCAGTTGAGTGAGGAGGGTTCATACGCAATCGCTTATATGAAAAGTCGGATGGAGCGAAATTGTTATCGGTGTTCACACTTCCAGACGAAGCGAGGTATCCAAACATCAGTATACTTCACTCGAAACGAGCGAGGTTCTCAAACACAACAACCTTAACCATCGAGCTGAACGGGGTATCCCCAAACACTAACAGCCTCAAATCCCCCAGCGCGATTGTTTAAGCATCGACTATCATTCAACACTTCACTCGACCATTCTCAAAACATCACTTGAATAACTCAAATAATCTCTTTGCTCCAATGTATTGTCAACACGGAGCCGACCTCAAGCGAGGTTCTCGCGAATATCAATTTTCAGTCAACATCGAACATCTCGCTCAGCTTGTAATATAACTTGGATAATTATTCTTTCAGTCGACCTCATTCGAACAATCTCCCAAAGCAAGATTGTTCAAGTCAAACATCACTATATCACTAACAATCTCGCTTCGCTCGATTGAATATCAATTTTCAGTCAACTCACTCGAACATCTTGCTTTGGTTGTATCACTTGGATAATTATTCAGTCGACCTCACTCAAACAATCTCGCAAAGCGAGATTGTTCTGAAACATCACCGACCTCGAACATTTCGCTTCGCTCGATGTTCTCGTTATGTGATATACGTCATCGCCCCCTCAAAAACACTAAAAAACACCATATTCACCACAAACGACCTCGTCATCAGTATTCCCAACCCCCTGTACGCCTTCCTCTCAAACCGCGGCATCCGCCGCACTCTCGGCGCAGCCTCCATCCCCGAACCCTTACGTAATATATTAGTAACGATATCTTTCTGGATGAGCAGCTTTGTCGTGTCGATCGGAAAGATAAAGGCCCAGGACACCACGCCCAGGAGCCCCCCCGCGAGCAAAATAGATATTGAGGACGCTTTTCCAGGATCCCCGTTTATCGCTATATTCATTGCGTATTTCATGCTTTCGTAGATTGAGTAGTACACTCCCAGCAGCAAGGCATCGCGCACCAAGTGCCATTTAAAGCCCGAGTAGAGCCCCCTTAAACCCTCGTATCGCACGATCTGGCGTGCAATCTGAAGCGTGGTCAGGCTGTGGGACTTGACGTGGGACGACACCGAAGTTATGTGCTTGACATTATTCTTGTGCACCAACGACCGGTTATTATGGTCCACCAATGACTCCAACTGGGCATAGATCTTGGTGAATTCAAAGGGACACGCAAAGAGCGATACTCCGCCACCGGCAAGGAGTCCTGCGGCGAAACATACGGGGACATTACGTAAAAATGGATGGGATCCAAGTGAGTCTCCATATATGGCGGAGTATACCAGTGGTTTGACTGAGGTGAACAAGGAAACACTGAGGGATTTGGAGAAGGAGGTCGATATAAGGGGAGCCCACACGCCGCGGAAGAAGCCGGGGAGCCCATCGTGCTTGTATGTCAGGGAAATACAGTGGAGGTAGCTCTTGTAGTGTTTATGGGTCTGCATCCGAGTCTTGATGGTGTCGAGGGGGAAACCTATGAAGGTGGAGACTATGGAGGCACCATAGGCGTTTATCAGGCCGCGGAAGGGCTGGAGTGAGGGGGGGTAGATGTGGAAGGCGTGTTCATGGTCGACCTGGCCAGTGATGGCGGGGATTCCACGGGGTGACATGGATCAACAATATCGAACAATTGAGCGATAGCGAAATTGTGAGATAAGACATACATTTACATTCGAGCGAAGCGAGAATGTTTTACCGATAAACAATCTAAACAACAATCGAGTGAAGCTAGATTGTTCAACTACATAGATTGTTCAACTACATTAAACCTACAATAAATAAGAGTTTTCTTAGAATAATCGTGCTCTGCAAATTGTTGGAAGAATCTACATTTTTTCTGAGTCGATAAGGATCTGATGTTTGATGAATAGATACTCTAGTCTTTACCTCTTCTATTCTTGAAGTACTCTTTCTATTCTTAATCTACTCTTATCACGTACTCTTTTTGCAATCTTCTACTCTTTTATGCTCTTACAATCTTTAAATCATCTTTTTCATCTCTTTTCATACACTCTTATACTTTTTCTAGACTCTTCATACTTGATCTTTCAGACTCTTACTCTTTTTCTCATTTCATCGTTTCACTATTAAACTCTTGGTCTACTCGAAAACACTCACTCCTTCTTTCTCATTTTAGACTCTGGGCTTTTTTCATACTCTCATACTCTTACTACTTTCTCTTAGATTCTTTTACTCTTATTAGTCCTACTCTCTTTTTCACTCTTCCACTCTCTTTCTTCTCTACAATTCGCTCACTCAGTGTTCCTTCTATATACAATGTGGAACTCGAATGCTTTTCCTTCACTCACCGAAACTTTCTCATAACAGTTGAATAATCAATGTCTAAGAAATTTTGACAAGCACACTGAACATTCGACTCGATTATTGTGAGAGACATTCTTCGTAGTCATGTACGATAGTGGTATTTAGCACAACAATCGAGTTTACTCGATTGTTGAAAGTAGACTCGATTGTTCCGACTCGATTGTTGAAGTAACTCGAACAATCGAGTAAACTCAATTGTTTTCCATAACTGTCTGATAAACTCAAACAATCTCGCTTTGCTCGACTGTTCTCGACTGTTCTCACTATCTGGTAAACTCAAACAATCGAGTAAACTCGATTGTTCAAAATAAACTCGATTGTTAGCAAACTCGAACAATCTCGCTTCGCTCGATTGTTCTCGACATCTCGATTGTTTTAGTAACCCCTCCTCCTCGCATCATTCACCTGCCACATCAAATCCTTAAACCCAGCAGCAAACTTCCTCCTCCACCACTCTCTATGCTTCTGCTTGGTATACTTTGCTGGCCTAATATACCTCGACTGCACACCCTTCAAGTACTTGACCTTACTACTCAACATCAAACCCTTGACTCCGTTCAACGCTCTGCCGAGATTCTTGGCGTGAACATCCACAGACCTTCCTGCCGCGGGATTGTGCACCCTCACGGTCTTTGCAATGTCCCTGGGGTTGGGTGGTGGGGGGGTGTCGGACGTGAAGGTGTCGTTTCTGTTGAGGGAAAAGGAGGTGACTTGGTCCACGTCAAAGTCAAAGGTCTCCTTGCCTTTGTTGATGCCTTTGAGAAGGTCGCTGAAGTTGGAGCTGGAGTTGAACCGACGGGGGACCCGGAGGCCGATTCTGAAGAGCATGAAGAAAAGATTGAAAAAGATTTAAGACAGAAAAGACAAAAAAGAGACTGAAAAATTGAGGAAAAGAGATTTAGAGATTTACAGAATTTAGAGGTGTGAGTGAAAAGAGATGTGAGAAAGTAAAGAGATGTGAGAAATATGTAGAGATATATAAAGGAAATGACGAAATAAAGAATTTCTGATTGTTATAGTAACTTACTTTCATAAACTTTGGACCTTGGACCCTATTGTCGTTGATTGTCGTCACTGTCTATGTTATGTATTCTCTACTCTATTCCCACTATTTCTCCTACATTCTCCCTATTTCTCCTACATTCCCACTATTTCTCCTAAACATCTCCCTATTTCCCACTACATCTCCTTTTTTTCCCACTAAACTTCTTCTTTTCCCACTAACATTTTTCCAGTTCTCAGCAAACTTCATCTTTTCTCACTACATTTCCTTTTTTCTCCCGTACCATCCACTTACCAGTACACTATCAGTGATATCATCGATTGGTAGCACAGTACTACTAGTAGAAGATTAGTACTATTCTGACTTTCATATTTGGTTAATTACTTGGACTACTGAACAAGGAACAAGGAACAAGGAAACTAGAAGCAACAAGTCGCTTCGCTCCTTGTTTCTTCTAGTTTGCTTGTTCCTGTTCTATTTTCTTTTTCATGTCCGTCGTTTCCTCCGTTCTATTCGAAACATCCAACGTCACCCTCTACAAAGTCCCCTGCGGCCCCTTGCGTGCCACCCGCTGGAAACTCGACGACTCCACGGCCGTTTGGCGGGGCCAGGTGCGCTTGATGGAGCAGGAAGTCATACTGGACGACGCGCAACTCGCGTCTCCCTACCAGGCCATGAGAGCAAAGTTGGAGTTCTACAACGTCAAGAAAATCCTGCCCTCTGGAATCAGTGCCATCTCAAAGGACTTTACGTGGGCAGTGGTGTGGTACAATCCCGTGGATCTGCACTGGCACTTGGCAAGAAATGGTGAGGAGACAATTCAAATGTCCTCGGATAACCCAAGAACTTATAAGGTGATAGCCCAGTTGCCAAAGAGTCAGTATTGGGTGGAGAAGAATAAGGAGAATGAAGGGGTGAAGGAAGAAGACAAGGGAGAGGGAGAAGATAAAGATAGGAAGGAAGGTGAAGTGAGTAAAAGTGATAGTAAAGACAGTGAGAAGAAAGACAGTGAGAAGAAAGACAGTGGGAAGAAATACAGTGAAATAGAGAAAGCAGATAATGATGAAACAGAAGATGAAACTACAACTTCTGAATCTCCTACTCCTGTTGACACTCCTGTCTCTATCAAGACTAAATACGATGAAGACCCCATTCAGGTTGCACTTGCTATGAGATTCGAGGATTCGTTTGCGGCCTCTTCGTTTAGCTCGGCTTTGGGGGTGTATAGAAGGCGATTCAGCACGTACCAGGAACAGCAAGAGGAGGCGGAAAAGTTGAGGGTGAGTGATAGTGAGTGGGAGGATCGGGAGAGTGAGGAGGAGTTTGATGATTTTGTGACGGCGGACTGAACAACGAGCGTAGCGAGTTGTTCGAAAGTAGTGAGACAAGAAAAAGCGAGAGTAGCGTGTTCGGATAACATTGCGAACAAGCAGCGCTTGTTCGCTGTTCAGAGAGGAGTTTATCTGTGAACAGGCTACGCTTGCTCACTTGTTCACTTGTTCACTTGCTCACTTGTTCACTTGTTCTGTACACTGCAATCTACGCACTTCAAACACTGATCAAATTCGAAGATTTGAAAAGTTGTCTTCAATAACTTCACTTTCATCACCACACTCATCATTCGTCATTCAAATTCATGAGCAATTTTGCACCTCATTGTTGATTCGTTCACCTAATCGGGTGAACATCAACTCATTCCATTCAACACTGTCACTGAACAGTTCCGTTCAGGGCTGTTATTCTGAGGAGGCAAGTAGCCACAGTTCCTTGTTACAAGTTCGTGCCCTAGTTCCTAGACATGTTTGCCTCCTCCTACATTCAATTCAGCACTCATACTACATAGTTAGAGATGTAGAGCACTCTACAATAAATTATCTATTAGTTCCTGTAGCGAAAACAATCGAGCGAAGCGACAACAATCGAGCGAAGCGACAACAATCGAGCGAAGCGAGATTGTTGAGCAGTTGTGTAGTCAGTTAACAATAAAAGTGAACACGGTCCAGTTAAGTGAGACCCAAACTCTGCTACAATCTTTTAGTAATCTTCAGTCCCCTATCTTATTCGTTTGTCCTATCTTCTATTATGCTATTTAGTGTAGATGTGCTCAGTTTTGTGAAGTTGAACTTGTGCTGTATCTAGGGTTGCTCAACTCACAAAATCGTGAATGCTATTGTTTATTAATCTCATCGAGTGTATGCTCGCCTGCTCTCATAAAGAGCGTGTCTTACTCATAAAGAGCGTGTTTATGCTTTCTCACACAAATGAGCGTAGCGAGATTCAATTGTGTTTGATATATGCTCACTCACACAATCTCGCTACGCTCGATCGTGTTCAACTGTGTTCATCTATGCTTACTCACACAATCTCGCTACGCTCAATTGTGTTCAATGGTGTTTGACCTATGCTCACTCACACAATTTCGCTACGCTCAATTGTGTTCGACCATCTGTCCACTCACCAATCTCGCTACGCTCGATGTGTGAGTGTTTCCAAATCCCCCTCCCTATTCAACCTCCCCACCCTCACCACCTCAATTCCCTCCCTCTTGACCAAACTCAACTCCGGCACCCTCACTGTAATGATCCTCACCACCAGCTCAATCTCGTCCTTTTCCAACGGGTACGTGAGACTATCCTGCACCACCTGCACCAACTTGGCCATGCTGATGGTCTTTTGGTCCTGCGAGTGGTGGATGATATCGTATATGGTGGCGGCCTTCCCTAGCAAGAACTTTTCGCGCTTTTCGGCCGGCGACTCAGTCACCACTTCCTTCAGCATTTGCTCCTTTAACCGAATTCTTTCAATCAACAGAAGTCCACTTTTCTGTGCTTGTACTGCCGCATCCTTTTGAATGAAGCGAAATTTACTATTGTCATTCTTCATATCTTTTGCAATTCGAAAGGTTTTGCTTTTGCTTTTAGAAGGACTTTGATTTTTCTCATTTGGATCATTCTTTGTATTGTCAGTCCTTTCATTTTCCTTTTCATTGTCATTCTGACTATTCTCTTTTTCATTCTCATTCTGACTATTCTCATTCTTACTAATCTCTTCATTCTCATTCTTTTTCTCCTCCCCCCTTTCTATTCCTCCCAACTCTAATCTTGGCAACTCTGTTGCACTTTGGTTCCTTCTTACCCACTCATCAACCACCTTCCTGGCCATGCTCTTCCTTTCAGCTGAAAGCAACCCTCGCATACTGGGAAACCTCACGTAGAGGTACCCATTTCGACTCAATACCGTGTAAAAACCCTCGTCAAAGCCTAAAATACACTCGAGATCACCGATGGTGACGCGCATCCTCGCTAAATTCAGCGCGTTTTCAAGGAGCACACTGAGTTTGCAGTCCGAGGAGTGCGTGGAGTAGTGGAGCATCAACGTGTTGTCGAGGGCGTTGATCTTGGCGATGATCTGCTCGAGGTATTTGCTCGGGATGTGGGGGTGGATCATGAAGACGTAGATTGAATAATTCGCTACGCGAATTATTCAATCTACGCGAATTATTTATTCTAGATGTACACAGAATTAGAGATCGAAAAGATGACATGGAGTTGAATAAAAAGAAAAGCTCTTCAGTATGGTACTGAAACGCTGATGCACTGCGATATGAAGATAGTTTAGACTTATAAAAAAAGTGGGTTCGTTTGGTCAACCTTTCCCTCAACCGAATTCTCGCTTGTTCTTAATTCACTACAACTGCTACAACCAGATAATTAGATCAACTCTAAATGAAGTTTTTCCATGATTTGAGATCAACTCTAGATGAGCTTAGTCTCCCACTTCCTTCATAATTGTAGTCTTGCCAGTCGTGTCTTTCGTAACTCTTCTGATACTCGCGATGACCAACTTCGAGTGGGTTATAGTAAACCTGATCAGCGTTCTAACTAACGATTAAAGTGTTTAGTAATGATTAAAATCAGTGGTGATCAACTGAGTAGTAATCAACTGGTGATTAAGTACATGATTTAAAAGAGGCTGGACGTTAGAACATGATGGTGATACGAACTATCCAAGATGTAATACACACTCCAATCTTTCGGTACACCTGACTGTAAGGCACAACTTCTCCGTCTTTTTACCCTACCCAATAGCCTCTAAATATACTCTTTTTATACATTCGTTAGTATACACTCACTACAATTTCTTTACTTTTCCTCTCCTGCACAATTGGCTGCAAAAAGTTACACAAAATCAAATATACCAATGCCTGTCGACGACAGTAACTCAACGTTGGACTTTTAAGAATGTTAGGAAGATAAGCTTACGTGGTTGGTTTCTCATCTTTTCTGAGATGTTATGATATCCTGCATATTGTGATGCTATCTACAACCGTTTACCATGGGGTGAACTTATGAACCTTTCTGGTCTCCCTATTGACATCGTCAATCGCATCATCGAGTTGTTGGCCGATGACGACTTGGAGCATCTCCAAAATCTCCCGCTCATTGGTGATCATGTCCTCAATTGTCTTTATCCAGAAATTCATTTGCTAGACTCAGACACATTTGGTTCTAGGACCAGTCCTTCCGAACTTTGCCACTTTGTCGAAGCCAACCACGGATACACACCAAGAAGCGTCCATTACTACAGTTTGGAGGATTACCAGTTCCTTAAAGATAATGTGGGTCGTCTTGGAACTACCCATATTTTCCATGCTACTCCAACTTTTAGCAAGCCATTTCCCGATGATGTTGTTGTTCACCTTGAAACTAGCTGCTTTTACACGGATACTGAGCTTGATCAAAGGGTGGTCAAATTGGATGCACATCGAGTAGTTGGAAATACGTTTCCTGCCCTAAGTATTAAAGAGTTGATCTTGAGAAGTTTTCCAGAAAGTGGGGGAAACGACAGGTACTTGGATCTCTCACTATTGAATTTGGACTGTTTGAATATGTGGCACTTTCCCATCACGTCTCTTTCGCAAGTGGTGCTTCCCCAGGTAAAAGAACTACATTTGTTCACTTTCGATAATCTCAAGGATTTAAAGGGATTATCTGAATGTAGACAATTGAAGAGGCTTTTCGTGTGGACTTGTCCAAATATCAAAGCATGGGAGTTTCCTCCGTCTCTCAAAGTTCTCTTCTGTGATGATGCTGTCCCAGATACGTTTCCACTGACTTTAAAACACCTTGAGTTGCTGAGAATAGCCCTTCCAACTCTTCCAAATGTGCCAAAACTCACATTACAGGACTGTACTTTTGAAGAGTTGAAACTACCCGCCAGTTTGAAAGAGTTTGATCTTTATAGCAGGGTGACAGTCGATATAGGAGATGCTTTGAGTGGGCTTTCTCTAACTAGTCTTAACATGACTGGGGTAAAGTTTTCGTTGGAAAGTTTGCTAGAATTGAGGTCTTTGAGATGGTGCTACATAGAGTGTGAGTTAGTCAATGTGGTTGATACGGTATTAGGGACTCTAACTGAGCCGGAATATGACTCAGTATTAGAGACTTCAGAGCCGAAAGAAGATTCAGTGCTCACTCATCTCAAACTACCCTTGGAGGAACTCACCATCAACAAGTTTCAATTCAGATTTGTTGACCAAATACTCAGAGAAATTGACGCTCCAGAATTTGATTGGAAGTGTATTCCAAAATTAACCTCATTGACTGTAACTACCCTGTATGAGATCACAAATATTGCTACCAAGAAGTTGAAGGTTACTTTCAGGAATTTGGAGCATGCAAAACTCTTCTTGAAAAATGTTCCACAGTGCATAGTTGATCTACAAGTATTTGGAGAAGGCGAGATGGATTCTCTTTGTTTGGCATTGCCCAATTTACGCAGGCTTTTTATTGAGGGAATACGTTTTCAGTTTGTTGATTTGACGGGTTGTTTGAGTTTAGTGGAAAGTAACATAAAGAACGAGCGAAGCGAGTGATGAGTGAATGGGTGGATCATTTTATTAAAGAGTGGGTGAAAGAGTGGGTGATTGAGTGGATAGATCATTTTATAAAAGTGACTGAGGGTGACTGAGTAAAGAGTGAAACGATATAGTTCCAAACAGATTAGAAAGCAAGAACTGCTACTGACCTGTGTACACCTGACTATGACTTGATGAATAATTATGAATAACTTCAATAATATGCTAATATAAATACGAAGCAAACCTACTGCGAGAACCTTTGAGCAACAGTTCTAATTCGAAACTAAAACAAAGTTACCGGATAGGCGAGAAATCGAAGTACTGGTGATACGAATAATTCTACCTGAAAATTTAGATTAGATTTTGCAGCCAGTGTAGCAAAAAAAGCCGAAATAGGAAAAGTGGTTCGAGAACTCTTAAAGAACCCCACCTTACAATCCCTTCTCTAAACTCAAATGGTCAATCTTGTTAGAGAGATTCGGCACTACTGCTTATATAGTCGCCGTTGCAAAATTAAAAAAGAATGAGTGGTACGGGAATCGAACCCATGGCACCTGCTTGGAAGGCAAATATGTTAACCACTACACTAACCACCCTTATTGTGTTTAAAACCTGATTTTACGTCTCACCCGTGTATGAGCACTTTTTACCCCCTGATTTTGGCTGTTTCTGGGCCCCAATGGACTCTGGAGACCATTTAGTGGTACAGGGATGAATATCTAGTCTTAGTTGAAGATATGTCCAAAAAAAGGGAAATTTCTGTGGAAATCGCCAATGTCCTCAAATACCCAACCAAACAAAATTTCCTCGATTTCCCAGCTAGAAAGTGAATGATAGATACTGTGGGTCTTTTTAGCAGTTCATGTACTCAAGAGCATATAGTTAATCTTTCAAGATGAATACATTTAATCTTTCGTTGACAGATTTTCATTAAAATTCAGCCAAATCTAAAGAAATCTCATTGTTACTCAGTTGCGATCTTAAGGAACTAACCGTACCTTACACAATCTTGAATAGTAGCAACCTCTAAATTCAACTCTTGTATACCTTCTATTGATCTCCAAAACCTCCCCAAAACAGACTTCCTATCACCTAAATCATTCCTATCCATTTATAACAACTTGTCATTGTCAATTGTTCACTCACTCTTTATCTTTTGTACGATATTTTCACCTTGACATTTTTCAGTTTGGTTTTTCTCGGAGTTGATGTCCAATCATCTTTCCAAAGGGTCCGACGTCAAGCCCCACGAGGCGCTCATAGCAGGATCCATCTCGGGTGCTGTGGCAAGGTACGTGAAACACTAGAATGAAAAAACTCGAAGAGAGTCAAGATAGGAGGAGAGAAATGAGATTGCGAACCATAGGGAAGATTCGATATTAAGCGCAACTACTCTGGAAGATTCAATGATGAGTGATTTTCTTAAGTCACACGATCAAACCTCGGTTGAAGAGAGTGGAAGAGGGTGTTTTTTTAAGTTGAGTGGTTCAACACTATAAGACTGTCTACTATTTTACATGATTAAACTATTCAACTACTGCTGTACTATTAGTCTGTTAACTAATGTTTCACATAATTAGTATGTTCAGCTACTATCTCATATAACTAGTCTGTTCAGCTGCTATTCCACATTACTAGTTCAACTACAATTGTACATTATTATCGACTGTACACTATTAGACTCAACTACAAGTAACTACTAATTAACCAATGATTAACTACAACAATTAGTTGATGATACAACGATCTACTGAAATCCTTCAATCCTAGAATCCTAATTCACTCGAACAATCTCGCTTCGCTCAATTGTTCTCGATTGTTCTCGATTGTTCTTACTAACATCAGAGCTGTTACAGCACCCATGGACACCCTCAAAATCAGACTCCAACTCCAACTGCACTCCTTCAAACAACGCAGCAGTGCCCTCCAAATAATACGGGGAATTCTCCACAAAGAAGGCATAGCCGGGTTTTGGAAAGGAAACGTTCCTGCTGAAATCATGTACATTCTCTACGGGTCGGTCCAGTTCACATCGTACACCGTCTTGAGCAATGCCCTTTCCCAAGCAGAGGACCGCTTCAAGTACAATCTCTCACCCTCGGTGCACTCGCTATTCGTAGGAACAGGTACAGGAATGGTCAGCACATTGGTCACGTACCCATTCGATCTCCTTCGAACACGGTTGGCTGCAAACTCAGACTCGTTTCTCTCGATGCTGGATCATGTGAAGCAAATCCTCAGAAACCAGGGCATCGCAGGGTGTTTTGTCGGTATAGGCCCAGCAATGCTCTCGGTGGCCTCCACAATGGGAGTCATGTTCTGGGCCTACGATATAGCGAGGGACGTCACTAAAAAGTACAATGAAGTGCCCTTCATAGAGGGAGCGTGTGGGTTCGTGGCGGGGGCGGTGTCCAAGGGCACTACGTTTCCTTTGGACACCCTTAGGAAACGCGTGCAAATGGCCAAGCAGTCCAACAAAGAGTCGTCCATAAGGCTCTTTTTTAGCATATTGAAAAATGAGGGCTTTTACGGCGTGTACAGGGGGTTTGGCGTGAGCATGTTGAAGACAGCCCCTACAAGTGCATTGAGTTTGTGGATGTATGAGTGGACAATTAGTTACAACAGAAGAAGAAAAGTTCATGAGTAATGATAAGATGATAGAGATACATGTAAAAATGGAGTAGAAGTGGTTACAGCCACTAGTCTCAACAATCATTAGTTAAGTATGCGAACAATCTCGCTTCGCTCGATTGTTCAAAAAAAGGGGCATTCTGGGAATTGAACCCAGGGCCTCTCGCACCCAAAGCGAGAATCATACCACTAGACCAAACGCCCATTTCTTGAAAAAGGAATGATTTTGAGAGTTTATAAAGGGCGAAGGACTATTAAAAGCGCGATTTCTCCAATTCAACACACCCAGAGGCTTCCATTACATGAGAGACACACTAGTGAGAGGGGTTTCTCGAAGAAATTTACTTTTCATTGAAAAAAATGAAGTGCAAATATTTTGATAAGACCAAATTAGTCGAACGAGAAAAGGTGAAGTAGAACTGCTTTTAAGTCAGCGGTGAGCCTGAAATGTGTATGTGTCAAGGTACTACATTCGTCTAGATCACAAATTGAAAACCTTCTCCTGTAGCCAGTTTTTTAGTACATTCTCCAGTTTGTGCAATAATTTGCACCCAAAATTTTCTTTACTAGTTAGCCACAAATATACAAATGTTCCAGTCTTATGCTGCTACGCGAGTCAAACCTCAGTACATAAAGGTCTACGAATGGTATCCTCCAATTTTTTTATTCCTTTCGTCATATGTAATTTTACTCCTTTCATCGAGCTATTTTGTAATGGTGTTGCATTGATGATTGACTCTCTCAGCAATTAGCTGGGAAGTTGAACCAAAGTAAGAAAGCACACGTCTGATCAACATGAACAGTGTATTAGGCAATATTGCTTGATCTTTCATACTGTGGATACTATAAAGTCAACTCAATGACCAATGAAATAGACCTAATTCACTCCACTTTGCCTGTGTACCCTATGAATATGAGTAGTGATAAAGTAGCGAGTAAGGATAGTTTAATCGAACAATCGAGCGAACTCGCTTCGCTCGATCATGCTCTTCAGATTCACTTCGCCGATTATTGTTATCCTTCATACTCTCACTTTGCTCGGCATTCACGCTTTTCAAATTGATCCTCAAAACGGAGCAATGTGAGACTGTTCACTATCGTCCTTTGATACTCGAAAAATCTCACATCGCTCATTGATCATGCTCAGATTATTAGCTCAGAACAATCTCGTTTTTTATTACTGATCCATTAAGTAACAATCTCGCTTCGCTCGATTTTTATGCTCAGAACCTCAGAAACAATGTCGCTTCATAAACAATCTCGCTTCGCTCAATTGTTTCTTCGCTCGATGTTCGTCACATCTTAAACAAATAATCATCATCATCATCCCCCCCCTCACCAAAATCAAACTCCTCACTATCCAACTCCTTCCAAATATCATCGTTTGTCTCCGTATCATCTAGCTGAAAGTATCTGGTCAACAGATTCGGCAGCATGTACTCATTGTCCAACGCCTCTGGGTCCACCTCCTCCACCTCGTCTATGTTTTCGTTTGGGTACAAAGAATGTGAGTTGGACAACAAGTTTTCAATCCTCGACGGCAGTTTTTTACGGGGCACCTCGTCCTCAACCTTCACATTACTGACTTTACGCGAAACCTTCCCACTGACCTTGCGCGTAACCTTCCCACTAATTTTACGGGTCACCTTCCCTTTTTTCCCCACAACTTTAGGGCTTTCATCTTCCAGTGTCTTTTTTAACTGTTGCCTAATATAAAGCGGAAGGTTTTCCCCCACCACCAGGGACCTCCGATTTTTCGGTACACTGGGAGGATTGAACCCAACTTCGGCCCTGGTGATTACATTTACGTTTGTAGTTGCAATTTCCGCGGGTTTTGATAAACTGTGCTTCCGGTCTTGTAAATTGACGGACCCCACCAACGAAAATTGCTGTTTCACTGGAGATTTGTGCTTTTCCCGGTACGTTTGAAGGGGGAGACTCTTCAATTGTAGTGTGATTTTCCCCACCTTGCCATCTTTTTTCCATTTTCCCCCTACCTCATCTTTTTTACCCCCTTCCTTACCTTTACCCTTGAATCCTTCCCGTCTGCTCCAGTAGGTGA
The DNA here is from genome assembly GCA_030558435.1 of Kodamaea kakaduensis. Lineage (NCBI taxonomy): Eukaryota > Fungi > Ascomycota > Pichiomycetes > Serinales > Debaryomycetaceae > Kodamaea > Kodamaea kakaduensis. The sequence continues at coordinate 100,922 of JAJMSN010000037.1, forward strand.
TTGTTTCATCAATTGGGTTGGATAGCACGAGATTATCGAACGCTTCATCCACCCGGAGCTTTATAAGGTCCTCATGTGGGTAATCTAGAATGTGCTGGAGTTGTGTCCAGTTAACTCCCGTGTAGAACTGTGTGAGGTCTGTGGTTGAATGGTAGTGTTCACGTATATATCGATTGAGTGTGTTGGATTTTTCTTCTGTCCACAGCATATATGAGTTGGAGTGAGCTGTATGAAGTGTATGAGTGTATGGCGTGTATAAAGTGAGTGAAGTCTGTGTGAAGTGTGTAAGTATGTGTTTAGTGTGTAAATCAATTGATTCCTGTTACACTAATTTGTTATCTTGATTATGTAATAAGGGTCTAGAGCGTGGTGATAGTACATAGTCATACTAAACATTATCACTGACACTTGAACTTATGATTCAAAATATACAAGAGCAAGTTCTAGTCAAACAAGATGGTTAATTTAGTTCTAGTCTACAAGAATTCATGATTTACAGAACTTATTAGTACTATCTCCAAATAGTTCTGAGAAAATATATTGTGAAACAAGAATAATGACTGAGTTGAGTAAAAAGTGGGGAAGTAAACAAAGGAGCCAAGTTAAACAATTGAGTAACGCTCAATTGTATTTGTTCACATTCAATCTCGCTTCGCTCGATTGAAAAAAAATGGTCCCTAGCAGGATCGAACTGCTGATCTTGGCGTTATTAGCACCACGCCTTAACCAACTGGGCCAAGGGACCTTTCTGCAGGAAAATCAAGAAAAAAGCATTTATAAAAGAGCACAATATAATCTTAAGGGGCTTTTAGGGGTTGCGAGCATAACTGTTCCTTAATCAACACAAATAGTCCAATTGAAAGATCCGTAAATTAGTTGATACCAAGCTTTTCAATGCCCTCCTACGCCACCTGCATTTCCTCAATTACCCACCCAATACTCTTGTTCTCTAAATTCATCACTCTGTCTGCTTTATTAACTACTTGGTATATTTACTCATGTGGGTACCCTCAATTTCGTTCACACGTTGTTCAGACTACCTTTACTCAATCACACAGTCAAACCATCTCTTCTCACTAGTTCAGTTGTGTTCACTCTCACATTGTTGCCTCTACTAATTCATGTTAACCACCCCTTACTAACTCATTCATGTTCGCTTCGCTCACGTTCATCTAGACTATATTCAACTCATTTACTCATGTTCGCTCCGCTCACATTCGTTTAAACTATATTCAACTCGCTTACTCATGTTCCCTCTCACATTCGTTTAAACTGTATTCAACTCACTCACTCATGTTCGCTTCGCTCACATTCGTTCACTTTTCGGGTCCGGATTTTTTCGATGCCCATCGCATGAAGTTCATTGTTAGCGCAGACAACACCGGAGGGTTCAAGGAGGTGGTGTGTAATACCGGCACCGATACATCCATCAAGGACGGTAAGCCGCCGCGCTCCATCACATCCCATGGTGAAGGCACCTACAAAACCCGCATAGTCAAGATGATCAACTTCCACGATACTTACTTGGTGGCAGCTAGATTGGGTGGTGCTATATCGATCTACGATATGATGGGGGAGGAAAAGGAGGATGAGGATGAGGGGGAGAAGGAGAATAAAGAGAAGGAGAGTGATAAAGTGGAGAAAGATGAGAAAGACGGTGAGAAGAATGATTCCAAATATGAACTTCTCCATACATACCAACTTGGGGAAGAGAAACCTGTTGCTTTGATACAACTTGACACTTTAGATGCTGTTTTGGTAGCTTACGAATCATGTAAAGTGTTTATAATTCACTTTGAGGGCGATTCATTTGAGTTTTCACCCGTTGAAGTGGAGATTCCAGATGCGAAACCAATTAGTGCATTCTCTGAGAACCCCCAAGTCCCCGGTGTTTTCGCCATGGGAGGCGAAGAAAACGACGTGAGAATCATCAAGGTGTTTGAACAGGATGCGGATGCGTCGATCTTCAAGGAAAAGTTGGTGGCCGAGGTCATTTTCACTGCTGAGAATGTGGAAAATGACCACCTTGATATGAGGGTCCCTATATGGGTCAAGCAAATTATCTTTTTGGATTCCGATGAGGGATTCCGTTTCGTAACCGGTACAAAGTATGGCCAGTTGCGTATATACAACACTGCCGAGGACTCTGAGCCTGTTCACGACTACAAAATCACTGAAAAGCCCATTATTTCGATGGTGTTGGCAAATGACGAGACTCAACAGGAGGTCATTTGCACGGACTCGCACAACTTGGTGGCCAAGCACCACCTCGTGAAGGTGGACAAGAACGGGCGCCGTATTCTCTCGGCATCCGCGGGGGTCACCATCAAGTCTGTGGCCAAACTCATGGGGAAGTACAGCGAGGGAGGGAATACAGGTGCTGTTTTTGCGCTTGAAAATGGAGACAACAAGGTGCTAGCAACGGGGGGGTTGGACAGGTACTTGAGGGTGTTTGACATCGAAACCAGGCGGATTTTGGCCAAGGTGTACTTGGGGGTGGAAATCTCGCTGATTGTGGTGTTGAATAGTGCAAATGAAAAGTACGTACCGAAGGATGGAATTACGAGAAAGAGAAGAAGGGATATTGAGAGAGCGGAGGAGAGTGATGATGAGGAGATGTGGAGGAGTCTTGAGAAGAAGGCGAAATCGAAAGCATGAACACTCGATGAGCGAAGCGAATCGAGTGGGTCATGCTGAGATGAAAATAGATGAAGATAGATGAAGATAGATGAAAATAGATAAGCAAGGTAGATGAGCAAATCAAGTGAATAAAAGTAGATGAGCAAATATGAGAAAGTAGATGAGCCAATATGAGAAAGTAGATGAGAGCAGCGATTCAAGTGAGAGCAAATTGAGTGAGTAAGTTGGATGTGCAAATGCACTAGAATGATAAAGACAGAGTAATTAAAGACTAAAAAGAGACGAGGAAGTTGAATATAAAATATCGATAAGATGGTGAAATGTCGATTGATTGACCAGATTACCATATAATTGTGCACCGTGCTCATGATAATGCTACCAATTGAGCTCAATTGACTGTAATTTTCTGAGTTTGTGAGTGGGTAGAGTGAGCAAAAGAGAAAATCTTGAAAATCACCCAATCTTGGAACATGCTTGCAGGTCATAAAATACATGTTGATCTTCCCAAAGTAGATATACTCAACGTTAGTATGATATTGAGAGAGATATCTTTCTTCCGGACTGTCCTATTTCGTGTACCAGACACGTTAAAAGATGAGAGCCCATGAGATTGAACCAAGTCTAGTAAGGCAGCATTCTCTCCTTATCCATTGTAGACAGCAGTTATAAGGTCCAATCAAGTGTCCTGCATATAAGTGGCTGCGAAAAGACTAGAAACAGATCTCCTAGATTATGTCAATTGATTTTAAAAGCGACTGATAAGCCAGTAACGGTTAATGTAATTGAATGATCATCAGATCAAAGGTGCTTTGCTTGTTTCTTATACGCTTTACATAATAAGAAACCCAAATACTGGATCCTAAAAACAACACAAGGTAAAGAAGGAGATTGTTCTCACACTTGACAAGTGAACATTCGAGGGAAGCGACATTATCGGAAAATCTTGCACCGGTTGCAGAACTAAGTTTCAATCGAAATCTCATTCGAACAATCTCACTTCTGGTTAGCTCGTTTCTAGCTTCTCCGAAGATTCTTTGTGGATTCACAGGAAAAATCCAGCTGGTCTTTACTCACACATAGTTAGTCGCTAACATTTCAACCAGTTACACAAGAGGCACTGAATCTTTGACTTTGACTATTACCGCATTCCTAAAAGCTCATTCCTAAAAGCAATGAATTGGGGAAATCTGCACCTCAGCCGTCCTTTATCCATTTCTGTGGAAATACTCAGTACCACAGACTTTCACATGGTTGGGAAGAACGGCAAGGTGAAGTGTAGAACACATATTGTCCATCTTTTGATCTCCCATATCTCACCTGACTTAATATCTCTGAATCGTTCTGGCTGCGAAAAATGCATACCTCCCATAAAACCAGTGTAGCATTACCAATGAGCTCTCGAAAAACTCACTCTCACTTGTTCAGTTGAACACAAGTTACATCTTGCTAAGGTAACTAAGTATAAAGTCCAAATATGCGATGACCTTTCCTGTAACCTCCACTCTTACAAATACCATCAATATTGTCAGTTCTAAAATATTCATTACTGTATTTTCTAGTGCTACTAGTCCTCATCATTGAGTTCATTATTCATCGTTCCTCACATATCTCAATCACAGCGTTCATCACAACTCACAATCAAGCAAGCTTGTTGTAAGTTATCGTCTTTCCTCACAATCGAGCAGAGCTTGTGGGTCATCATCTCCAATTACCAACAATAACCGTTTTTCATCTCCACATCTCAGAGTTCACCACAAAACTGTTTTATCAGTAATCGGCTTACAATCGAGTAAGCTCATCGGTAGTACTTGTTACTCACAATTGAGTAGGTGGAGTTCGTTATCAGCCTTCACTGTAACTTCGCTCAATGATTAGCGATACCAGCCATTATTCACAATTCGCTTCATTATCATCTTTTCAAGTTCAAACAATTGTCAGTGGTATGATTACTCACAATTGAGCGAAGCACAATTGTTTGCTCAATTGTTCACTCGTTGTTATTCACTCACAATTGAGCTCCGCTCAGTTGTGACCCAATCAAGAGTTATCATTCACTCGCAATTTCGCTTCGCTCAAATGTTCGCTCAATTCACTGTCATCATTCACTCACAACTTCACTCACAATTGAGCCTCAATAAAGAGTTATCATACGCTCACAATTGAGCTGCGCTCAATTGTTCGCTAGACCGCCCTCCTATTATCACTATTTATCACACTCATACACCTCCACTCATTCAAATAATTACACTTCCACAACCGTATCTTCCCGTCATCCCCCGCACTCAGCAATATCGTCCCCGTGGTATTCCAGCTCACCTTCCACACCTCCAGCTTGTGGTCGTTCATCTTGGCCAACACACTCACCGTCAACTCCCCCCCATTTTCCACAGCCTTGAATATCCTCACGTACCCATCCTTACACCCAGTTGCAATCAAGTGGTACTGTCTCCCCATCGAAGGCGCCCAGCTCACAGACCGAATGAGCCCATTGTGTTCCGGGAGATTGCACAACTTCACATACATGCTCCTCTTTTCCTCCTCATACAGACTGCGCTTATCGTCGTCCTCATCACTATCCTCCTCGCTGGCCCCATAGATGAACCCCTGGTCCAATGCCACCACCACAAACATCTCAGTCTGGGAAAATTTGGCGGGACACCACTCGATTGCAAAACTACTTTGGAGCAGCTTTGCCGGTAAATGCAGCAGCAATATGGGAAGTTCGGTGGTGAGTGCCCACGCAGTCAAGTCCAGTGGCTCTACTGACTCATAAATCCTCACTATTCCATCCAGCCCAACACACCCCAACTTCAACCCACTGTGGTTGGGAGCAAATGCCACGTCGTAAATGGGACCAAACAGCTCAAAGGCCAAGGTCGCGAGCTTGAACCACCGGCGACCGGAACCGTGGACCTCATCGAGGTTTTCCTGCCATATCTTGACTGTGCGGTCAAACAGACACGACGCAAGGATTTTGGAGCTGGAAAACTCGGGGTGGGCCCACGATACTTTGACCACCAGCGAATCGTGGGCTTTCCACAGATCATTGAGGGCCCATTGCAGGGTGGTGGGGTCTAGGTCAAAGACTTTGATGTGTTGGTCCGAGGAGGCGGTTGCGATGTGTTTTCCGTAGAAATCGTATTTGACATCGTGGACGAGTTCCTCGTGGCCGGTAATGAAGGGTTTCATAGTAACAACAATCGAGCGAAGAGAGATTGTTGTTTTATTTACAAATTAACAACGAGCGAAGCGAGTTGTTACCCAATGGTCAAATGTTCAACAACGAGAAAAGCGAGTTGAATCCAATGTTTAACAATCACTAATTTTCAACAACGAGTGAAGTGAGTTGTTGGAATCCTAATGACAACTGGTGAGTTGTTAATCCAATGTTCAAGAAATATTCAACAACAACTAAGCGAGTTGTTAAGTCCTTATGTAACAACGGGATTCTTCAAAACTCACTAATATTAACACGAGCGGGTCAATCAATGTTCAACAAGCGTCAAATCACTAACGAGCAATATTGTTGTCAATATCCAATGGGTTGGTAACTTTGAATGTTATCACTTTAAATCAACTAATACAACAGTATCTAGTATCAAGTAATATCAGTATATCAGTAGTGAGCTTATATCAAATATCAACCAATATTAAGTATCGTCAAAGATCAACCAATATCAATATCAAGTAATAAAGATCTATGTTGACGTTCTGTTATCAATTGTGTCAATCTTCTAACAGTATCGTTGCTTATCTCAATCTGAGTGTAAAGTCCAATCAGTGAGTGGGTTCAATCTGAGTCGCAATTGTCAATAGTTGCTTTTGTCTGACTGGATACAGTGAGTTGAGTCAGTGGCTATGGTCAATCTACCAAATGTTGAGTCTTTCAGGTGTATTTCAATGTCAAGCGTCAATGAAAATCAAATTGATAAATGTAAATCACAAACTTGACTCCAGAAATAGGACCCAGAAATAGGACCCAGAAATAGTATCGGTTAGTGATAAAGTGATAAAGTAGTGATAAAGTGATAACGAAGTGGTAGAGAGTGAGAGAGTGAAACTAAAAGTAATTATTATGATGACTCAAGTATGCTACTGGAACTGAGACTACACTGTCTACGAAGATTAATCACTTTCGATCAGTGATTAAGTCTTCAGTCACTTAATGCTTCAGTCACTTAATGCTTCAGTCACATTCGCTCAATTGTGTGAAGATCTTGAATCAATTGACAGATCCTTCAATCTGAGATCACTTTTAAACAATTTGTGGGAAAGATAAGTCTTCACTCTACTCAATTGGAGATAAGATCACTCAAAATGATTTAGTACTTCACTACTCAAAGATCACTCTTTAATCATATTGTTCTTCATATTCTGAAGTTCTTCATAATCTGACGTTCTTCATAATCTGACGTTCTTCATATTTCGAAGTTCTTCACATTCCGACTTGTACCTTCATAATCTTTCGCTACTCTGTTCACTGTCACGTCAACACTGCCTCACCATTGAAATACATTGAACATTGAAACTCAACAACATTGAAACTCAACAACATTACTTAACTACTTCAACTGACATCAAACCTAATCTAAAATCCTTAATCATTTCTGTAAACCAAAGCATCATCACTAAACTTGGAATCACGTAAACAAAATTCACGTCAAACTGTTTTCGTATTTTTGTACAGCGACTACAAAGGCGTCTACGCTCAAAACTATACTTACGCTACTAATAACCCAATACGTATCCTACAGAGCATATCCTACAGAGCACTACCTCCTACAATTAAGAGTGTGACTCAAAACTAGAGTATCCAACTCAGCGCATCCAACTCAGAACTAGCAGATCAACACTCAACTAGTATCAAACTTACTTACGTTGTTATTACTCTACCTACAAACTGATCATTTAGAACATACACCACAAACCGCCGTTCAGTATTATCAAACTCCTCAACCTCTGTTCTACTTCACTACTACCTAACAAACTCGCAGGCTCGTTAGACATACTACCACATACTTCAGTTAATAACACCCACAACTACAACACAACATTACACTCGCTACGCTCGTGTAATGATTAATATTATTATCCTTCTTATATCCCTCCTGCTAATCATGCCCAACCTGCCGCTACGAACAGCCCTTGCCTTTTCTGGCATTGGCTACACCATTGTTTCCGCCCTCATCCCCCGTCTTTCCAATGCCTTCATTCGCATTGGTCTCAAAGGCCGTGATCTTTCCAAAAAACCACCCGTTCCCGAGATCCCCGAGTCCATGGGTGTGGTTGTTGCCGTCACCTACCTCTTTCTTATGTTTGCCCTCATTCCCTTTGTGTTTTTCAAGTACTTGGTATCTGTTGGCCTGAGCGATGCCCTGGCCCTCAAAAACTACTCCAACCAGTACTCCCAAGTGGAAACTCACCTTTTCCCCCACAATAAACTCGCAGAGTACCTTTCCGCAGTACTATGTCTCCAGAGCACCACACTCCTTGGATTGTTCGACGACTTGTTCGATATCAAATGGCGCCACAAGTTCTTTCTTCCCGCAGTGGCTTCCCTTCCCCTTCTCATAGTCTACTATGTGGACTTCAGTGTTACCTCGGTTGTTGTTCCCAGTTTTGTTACTGCACTCCCAGGTGGTGAAACCCTCTTAAATGTGGTAAACTCGCTTATTCGCACAGGAAACCACGTGGTAAAGGCTGTGACGGGCCTCTCTTTCAACACTTTGGCAACCGACTATACGGTTCCTACAGACTCGCCCAAATTATTAGATTTGGGTGTGTTTTACTACGCGTACATGCTGGCCATATCGATTTTTCTGCCCAACTCCATCAATATTCTCGCGGGGATCAACGGATTGGAGGTGGGGCAGTCCATCGTACTTGCGCTGATTTTATTGGTGAATGATTTCTGCTACCTTTTCTCGGCTGGAGTCCCCCCCGCAGCCTACGAGTCGCACCTCTTCCTGGCGATATTCCTCGTGCCGTTCCTCGGAGTGAGTCTTGCGCTCTTGCGCTACAACTGGTTCCCTGCGCGGGTGTTTGTGGGCGATACCTACTGTTATTTTGCGGGTATGGTGTTTGCGATTGTGGGTATATTGGGGCACTTTTCCAAGACATTACTCATTTTCTTGTTGCCACAAATCGTCAACTTTGTGTACCTGGTCCCCCAGTTGTTTGCCTTGGTGCCGTGTCCACGGCACAGATTGCCCAAGTTCCTGGAGGATGGGTTGATGAGACCAAGTTATGGTGAAATTAAGAAGGGAGAGAAGAAATTGGGGGCTGTTTTGGTGAGGGTGCTTGGAAAGTTGAGATTGATGGACGTGGAGGAGGGGAAGACCCTTAGGTTTTCGAATATGACAATTATTAACTTGTTCTTGGTGTGGTTCGGGCCAATGAGAGAGGATGTGTTGTGTTTGGTGATTTTGGGGTGCCAGTTGGGAGTGGGGTTGGGGATGGTGGGTGTGAGGCATACGTTGGGGCCGTGGTTGTTTGGGTATGATAATTTGTCGTTGCTGATCAAGTAGCGAAAACAATGGCGTAGCCATTATTTGAGCGTACTCTCTGGTTTGAGAACATGAGCGAAGCGAATGTTCGATTAGTGGAAGTAACACTGATGGTTGAGAAAATGAGCGAAGCGAATTTTCGAATGACTAGAAGAAGGACAATGCTGAGAACATGAGCGAAGCGAATGTTCGATTAGTCAAAGCAACAGTGATGGCTGAGAAAATGAGCGAAGCGAATTTTCGAATGACTTGAAGAGGAGTGATGGTTGAGAACATAAGCGAAGCGAATGTTCGAATGAGTACATTGAAACTGAAAACATTTGACAACAATGAGCGAAGTGAATTGTTCGAATGGTCATAGATTGAATGAGATTGAGAACATTAGCGAAGCGACTGTTCGAATTATAGATTGAATGAGATTGAGAACATTAGCGAAGCGACTGTTCGAATTATAGATTGACTGAGACTGAGATCAATGAACGAAGCGTTCGAATGTGTATTGGAGAACTCTGACTGGATCAAAGAGCGGAAATGTTCGAATGATTATAGGTTGGCCTGAGAACAATAAGTGAAGTGACTGTTCAAATGTGGAAGAACTTCAATTAATCAGTAAGGCTCGAATGATTACAGATTGAGAACATCAGAACAACCCGCTTAGCTTATCGTTCAGTGAGTACAGATTAGAACTGACAACTCGCTTCACTTAAAGGGCTGATTATCTCTTCGCTTGTTCAATGCCAGAGTTCCTCCCCTTCTGACATCTTCCTCGGCAAACCTAATTTTAATCAACCCCCAACCAATTCCCAGGTCTTCCCAACCGGCCTTTAGATGTGGCTATGACGCAAATGCTTAGCCCAGAGTTTGAGATTCGAACCGTTCAGCAAACGTTGAATCATGTTGGTACCAGTAACTTCGCTGATACAAAGATACATTCCTCCCTCAACTTGGCTGCAACTTGTAATTAGAATAAGTAGCACCTTAATACTGTACATTTTGAATATAATCGATAATTAAAAAATTTGATTTCTTTTTTCGCAGCCATTTTAGAACAGTAGACTTGCTCCTGTGAAGGAGTAGTGAAATAATTGGAAGTGACAGTGTTGGTTTTGTTAGAGGTCTCAATGGAAGTTGCTACACATGAGTAGAACAAGAGAATAGGAATGAATGAAATGCACAAGTTGAAGTACACTTGGTACTCAAAGTGTCCGCGCAAGGAAAGTTCATACTTTTGGTGCATTCGTAAGAAGGGGTAGTATTACTCTATACATACTGTGAATTCGTCCTAGTAAAGTAGTGAGTATTCCCAGTAATAATTGGGTCTATTTACCTTCACAGTCTGCCCTCTCAACGACTTCACTTACTCATTCGTTCAACACTCACGCATTCATGCTCATTCACTAGCATTCATTATACTTGTTCACTAGCATTCATTATACTTATTCACTAGCATTCATTCTCATTACTAGTCATTCACTCATGTTCGCTTCGCTCAATTCGTGAATGGCCCGCATTTCACCACATCCACACACATACCATCCATGCACCATTTTTGAGCACCTAAAAGACCAAGAGCTATCAAAAACGATCTGGTCAATACCAACTACATACCCATCATCTTTGGATGTTTTCGAGTAACTTTTGTGTGGGAGTCCACCCTCCAAAACCAACAGAAAATGTTGTATAGACCTGCGAACTTTTCACAGGATTTGTCGTGGGTGAGGGCAGGCCCCGGATTTCGAAAAACTAAATTATATTCAATATCTACGAGATGGCACACATTGGAGAGAGCTAAGCTTGATACTAGAGAGGAGATAGGATGACTGCTGGTGAGCAAAGTTCGCCAATCCATATGAGATAGCTTGGATGAGAATAACTACCTTTTACACAAGCTTGAGAGTTGCAATGTCATAGTACACCAAAGTGGAACCCCATTCTAATATGATTGAGTTAACCACCACTCTACTCTTCTCAATTACATCACTGTGAGAAAGTCAAGGTGCCAAAGTGACAGGAACTATGAAGAAGCCGAAAGTCAATTGGGTGATGAATAGCTTAGCAAGTTCGTTATTCTTGATTATTCTTCCATTCATCGAATACTCACTTCGTACGCTATTCCATCTAAGCTTGAAATACAGGGGCACTTCTAGTAAGGGACAGTAAAGAAGGTGTAACTGAAATATAGACATACTAAAGTAGATGTCAAAGGGGAACTTTTTTTGCACCCAAATGCGAATTTGTGTAATACTGGTGTTGATTTGAGGAGGCAGGTAAAGGTCCACGAAATACCTGCTTAGGAGTATCATAATTGGAATGGATATTTCCTATCCAGTTTTACATACTTTCTATCAAGTTGTAGCGACACACTTCCTCTTCAGTTTACTAGTACTTATTATGCGGTTTAATAGAATAGTTCTTATTCACTTTAAGTGGTGTTTTCTAGTCAGTTCTACTTCAGTTCAATTATACTTTCTATTCAGTATATATACTTCCTATCAAGTTAACTTACTTTCTATTCAGTTTTACTTAACTACCTATTCCGTTTGCTTGACTACCTTTTACTTAGTACTTCAACTTTCTAACTTTTCCACTCACACTCTCAAGTTCACATACTCAATTTTCTCAGAGTTTTCATTCAACCATCCCATATGACTCTGATGACTCAATCAAAATATGTTACTCTAAACTAAATACTCATCCGTCATCTCACTTGATCCACTGCGCCCGTTAGATTACGTAATCCACCACAAAATCACTAGATCCACTATTAATAGACACCCTCCTATTCGTATAACTACAGTCATTCTCATTGATTTGGTTCTCAATTATTTGTTCAATTGATTCCAATCTTTTCTGTACACTGAGCAATTTCGATCTGCTCAATTGTTCAATTGTTCACTCAAGTGTACATTCTGAATCTTTTCAGAACAATTTCGCTCCGCTCAATTGTTCGCTCAATTGTTCGCTCAATTGTTCTTTCAAAATGGCCGGTCCTCCTCCACCACCACCACCCCCACCCAACCTTTCAGCTGCTCCCCCGCCCCTGGCAGGGCGCGATGCTCTCCTTGGTGACATCAGAAAAGGAACCAGGCTCAAGAAAGCCGTTACTGTTGATAAAAGTGCACCTGTTCTTGATTCCAAAAGCACCGGATCCATTGGCGCCCCCGCACCCAGACCCTCCAGCTCCGCTTCCGCGCCTCCAATGCCTACGGGGCCACAACTCGGTGACATTTTCGCTGGCGGAATGCCCAAATTGAGAAGTGCAAAGGATAATCGTGCCGGTGTGATCCCCCAGTCAGCGCCAAAAATTCCAGGTAGATCGCCCTCAGCCCAATCTGTACCACCCAATCGGGCGCCTGCCCCCCCGTTACCGTCGTCAAATGCTCCATCGGTTCCGTCTTCAATGCCACCGTCAGTGTCACCGTCGGTGCCGCCGTCAGTACCACCATCGGTACCGCCGTCCGTGCCGTCCTCAAGACCGCCATCCATTTCAGCGTCGCTTACGTCAGCACCCTCGCTTACGTCATCGTCCCGGACACCGTCGATAGTGACTCCGGCGCCTCCCATTCCGAGTGGTGCACCTCCACTTCCCAGTGGAGCCCCTCCCATCCCATCGAGTGCGCCTCCAGTTCCCTCTTCGAGTCCTTCGGTGCCGTCTTCGCGTCCCAAAGTGCCGCCTACCAGGCCTAAAAAGCTGCTGCATTTGAAGAAACCGTCGATTGATAAAACACCTGGTAGTCCAACAAGTCCCACGGCTCCAAAGACACCTCCTTTGGGCAGAACACCGCCTGTTCCAACGATGGCGCCTCCAAAGACGCCTCCTGTGCCCACAATGGCTCCTCCAAAGACACCTCCAGTGCCTTCAATGAGTGCTCCACCGGCGCCCCCAGCACCTCCAGCACCTCCAGCACCTCCAGCACCTCCTTCTAGTGTACCAGCACCTCCACCTCCTCCACCTGCACCACCTGCACCACCTGCACCTTCTAGTGTACCGGCACCACCTCCACCTCCACCATCACTTTCTGCCCCTGCCTCCAAATCAAAAGCTCCGGCATCTGCTGCACCAGCAGCTGGAGCAGCAGCTGGAGCACTTCCATTTTTGGCTCAGATCAATGCAAAGAGAAACGATGCGTTTGTTGTGGATGGAGCTAGTGGGTACTCCACTATGGACGACGCTCCGAAGGCGTCTCTGGGACCAAAAGTACCGACACTGGCACCCCCAAGGCCAACTGCTCCAACTGCTCCAAAGGTGCCGTCTATGGTACCCCCTGCTCCGAAGGTTCCTTCACAGGCACCTCCATTACCAAAGGCACAAGCCCCTAGTGCACCAAGAGTACCTTCTATTCCTTCTGCACCAGCACCTCCTGTATCTGCACCAACTCCACCTGCACCACCAGCTCCACCATCATCAGCACCAAGACCCTCAATGGTTGATGCTGTTTCTCCACCGAGATCCAATTCTTCTTCCAAACCACCAGCTGTTCCGGCAGTATCACCTTTCCAACTTCCACAAAGAACAACGTCTACATCTTCGGTGCCTGCTCCACCTGCTCCGACGGCACCTCCCTCAGCACCTCCAGCACCTTCAGTTCCACCATCAGTACCATCGTCCATTCCATCTCCACCCACACATGCTCCCCCATCGTCTATTCCACCCACCCCCTCTGCACCTCCACCATCATCTGTTCCACCCACTCCATCCACACCTGCTCCCTCTGCACCTGCTCCCTCTGGCTACAAAAAGACAGCACCACCACCTCCCCCAAGTGCGTTGGACTCACAGCAAGAGAGTGGGTCGTCGTTGCGCAAGATTTCCGCGCTGGCCTATACTATCGGAAGAAGTAATACGACGACGTCCAAGATTACGATCCAGGACAAGAGGTTTAAGTTTACGAGTCAGAATGCGCTTCCGAATCCAAGAAGAGTGGAGGGGAAGGAGAAGTTGTATCCGAGTGGGAGGGGAAGTAGTGTGCCGTTGGATTTGTCGTTGTATGCTTAGTCGAACTAGATGAGCGAAGCGAATCTAGTGAGGATAGCGAGGTAAATTACCGAACTAGATGAGCGAAGCGAATCTAGTGAGGGTAACTTTTGAACTAGATGAATGAACTAGATTCGCTTCACTCATCTAGTGAGATAACTCAGCACTATATGAGTGAACTAGATGAGCGAAGGTAGGGAAGAAAATCTAGTGAGATAGTACTACTAAACTAGATGAATAAAGTGAATATAGTGAGGATACTACCAAACTCGAAGAATGAAGTGAATATAGTGAAGATAACTCTGAACTATATGAATGAATCCAATGACGGTGACTCGCTCATCTAGTGATGATCTAAAACTGTATGAGTGAATTCAGTGAGATCCGACTACATCGCTCATGTAGTGAGGATAACTATTGAACTAGATGAATAAAGTGATTAGTGAGGATGACTCAAAAAATATGAGTGAATAGAGAGTATCAAACTAGATGAGCGAAGCAATTTAGGTTAGTGAGGATAAAGAACTAAACGAGTGAAGTGAATCGAGGAAGTGGGAATGAGTGATAGTTGAACTCGAGAGCAAGTTGAGATAGTTTGACTGTGTCGACGAAGCAGTTTTCTTACGTCCTCAAGAAGAATAGCATGTCTTTTTCTCCCTATGTATAAAAGTCAATGAAGGAATATTTCGAATTGAGTGAAGACAAGTAGTTGAAGAGTTAGAGTGACCTTTTAGGCAAAATATTTTATCACTAAGCCCGGTCGATTTCGGGAACAAAAAATATGTAGCTTTGTGCGAATCCAATAGAGAAAGAGATATATGATTGAGTGTGCTGTTCATAGTGCTTGCCGATTGAGATTTTCTATAATGTCGATTGAGCTTCGATTGAGCTTCGATTAAGCTTTTCGATTGAGCTTGTAAATCAAGTGAAGTGCCAAGTTGGGTGCAAAAAAGACGTTGTGCAGAAATTGGGGTATTGTGGGTATTAATTTCGTATTAGCGCAGCAAGTCAGTGGCAATCGAGTGGCGACCGTGACCGCGTAGTCAAATGACGTTGAACCTATTTATAGCACTTGTATTCTCTAGTTTTGAATCAAGATGCCCCCAAAAACCAGTGCTGTGGCCAATGGCACGTATCTCGTCTTGTTATCGCTTATGTCCCTTGACTTTACGGTGAACTTGTTTACGGGTAATGGGTTTAGTTCGATGGTTCATCGGAGGCTTGTAAGAGACAGGAACACGATGAGCACGAATGAGAGAGCGAAGCGAATCGAATGAGTAAAGAGTTTACGGGTGAAAAGTTGAGTGAAGATTTATGAGTGAAAATTCATGGGTTAAGAATCCATGAATGAGTGCTCAAAGAGTGGCTAGTGTGAATAAGAAAGAAACAGGTCCTTTCTTGGAATAAGATAATTGTTTCAAATATCAGCTGAAAAGTTGATAATCTTCGTTGTCTAACAGCCGTTTATAGTGAAGTATTTTACATAATGAATTACATGATATAGGATAAGTAAAGTACCAAGAGAGTCGAAAGACCTTCTATAGAAAGTATCAACCAGACACTTGTCTCATTCTCATTTGAATGAAAGTCGCGCCGTCTAACTACGTCCTGAACATGTTTGAAGACCGTTGGTGTTACAGAATCTTATGAGCCAGCTTTGAGGTGACCCGGTTAACAGAGCCTTTTCCAACTTTTCTCTTTTGTGTACACAAGTATTTCTTTACATGGGCGATCATTTTAAGCCTCGGATCTACCAAAAATAAGTCATTTTGTGGAAACAGATGGTTATTCGTATTGATTTTAATTGATAAATCGAGGGCCTTATTGGCATCATGTAGGATTGCCGAACCCTCCGAAAATATGTGGTGTTTTGGGTGCAAAAAATTTGAGTCACTGCGTGGCGGTAACTGGATTCAGTGCAGTGGCGACCGGGTGGCGATAGTGAGACAAAGTATATGAAAGGAGCCTTAATGCCTCTTTCTGCCTCTCTTTCTTTAAACATGAAATTTCTCAAACACGACTACTTGGGCAAAGGCACATTTCTCATTACATTTGCCTTTTTGAGCCTTGACTTTACCATCAACACCTTCAGTGGAATGGGTGTTAGTTCGCAGTTTCATAGAAAGTTGGTGGAACTCTATTCAGAACGGAAGAAAGTTGAGTAGGGATACGCTTCGCTGAGATGATGATGATGTACATATTAGCCAATTCAATAAATACTAGTTAATAGTCTGGATTTACTACAATTAAGATTTGTATGAGATAACTCAAATCATCAGATAGTATTCAATTGGTAAAATGATGAACATTTGAGTCAATCGGGCGAATATCAATGATGTTCGTTTGAGAATAAGTAGAGTGAATGGTCGAATTAATCGAACAATTGAGCGAAAATCGAGCAAAAATTGAGGCAGAGCGAATATCAGACAGTGTTCAAAACTGAGAAAAAAGCAAATCAATAGTGTTCAATTGAGAATCGAGAATCAGATAGTGCTCAATCGAGAATCGAGCAAATTAGATAGTATTCAATTGAAATGAATCATGCTGCAATCGAGCACAATCTCGCTTCGCTCGATTGCTTGCTCGAATCTAGCCGTTTTCTACAAGACTACCGTGGCAGAGCCACCAGTGAAGTCCAAAACGTCTTTCACTGCGCTGGAAAACTCCCGAATCGTGTGGGGAATCCAAAAAAGAAGGCATCGTGCTTGGTCAATGTACCAACAGACGCAACGGGGTACTTGGGTTTGGCAGCCCCCATTTTTTTCAATACAGTTTCAGGAACGTCTCTGGAATTTGGTAAATGGTGGCAGAACCACCGGCAGCCTCAATGCCAGCCTTGACAGACTCTGCCATGGTGGCGACGTGATGGTACATTGAGTAGATTATGATGGCTATGGACATGAAGAGTAGTAACAGCCAGGCTTGCCTGGTGTTCTTACATATATATTCATGTGCGGAATTTGCAGCCTAAGTCCGCACAGAAAAAGTACCCAGATTGCTGATAAATGAGCAAATTGATGGTCAATGTTTATAGTTCAGTGAGGGTGTCCATAATTCAGTGATGCTCAGGGTGTCCATAGTGCAGTGATGTTTGGGTGTCCTTCAGTGTTTAATGGTCTACTTCTTCACTTCCGTATGGTTATGATACTCAAATACCGAGGATCTAATGAGGAATTGAAACTGTGGGCTCATGAGATTTCGTCAGCATCAGTGGTTTCGATTTTGTAGATAAGCATCAGGCTGGGATTTTGTAAGCATCAAAGAAGGTTTACATTCAATTGCATTCTTTACATCCATTGCTTTCCTGCTTCAATTGCGTCATTCCATCCATTGCTTTCCTGCTTCAACTGCGTCATTTGATCCATTAATTTGTCTTTTGACGTTCCAACGCCCTCGCTCTATACCAAAACACCCACTGGTCATCTTGGAAAACTTGATGGGTCTGTCAATTTTTGGTTACATGATTTGCACCCAATTGTATGCAGGACGTAATTTTGCACCCAAAAGTATCTAAAAAGTAGAACATATACAACTGCAAGTCTAATTCAATCTCTTCAATATAACTTGACGATTTGATTGCAATAGCAATAAGTTACGGGTGTCATCAGACTAACTCTCATGTAAGCTACTCACTGAAAGGGTTCTTTTAGTAGTAACCGAGTTGCTGAACAGGCTCACTGTCCCGTGATCACTGATAGAGAAAGTGAGGACTTGTTTCGAATTTCCCTAAAATGGCTGCGAAAAATTGTAGGTTTTTCGTATTAATGCAATCTTTCTATACATGGTCTTTTCTATGGAGGAATGAACTTGAAGATGAGTTGGCTCGACCATTTTTCTTCAATGATCTAATTGTTATCCAACCAAAACTTTTCTCTATACACATGGTCTTTTCTAGTATGCAAATGAGGTTGGTAAAGCAAATGAGTACATGATTAGCTTTTCATAAATCACCCAATTGTTGCTCAATCCAATTGTTACTCAATCTAATTGTTGCTCAATCCAATTGTTACTCACTCATCAAATGTTACTCACTCATCAAATGTTACTCACTCATCAAATGTTACTCACTCATCAAATGTTACTCACTCATCAAATGTTACTCACTCATCAAATGTTACTCACTCATCAAATGTTACTCACTCATCAAATGTTACAATCACCAACCGAACAGGCTCACAATTTCGCTGCGCTCAATTGTTCGCTCAATTGTTCGCTTTCCAGACTTCCACCACCCCATCATAAAACGAACACGTCCCCACATAGCCATCCCCCCAATCCCCCCCATACACCATACTCTCATGATCTCCCTTGTAATAAGTCTCCACCTCCACCCCATCCATTATTCTGGCCCCATCATACATACAGCATGCCAACACTCTCTGGTCGTTTGGAGACGGAATCAACCTCCACACCCCCCCATTCAAGTTCTTCTTTTTCTCGACCCGTGGCTTGATACCAGGGTACATTTCTCCCCCCACCAAACGAAGGTCCATCACCCTCAAGTGGTCGTCGTACAGCCCCGTCCATAGACAGTTTGGGTCCCTATTCCACTTTTCACTGGGCGATAGAATCGATACCACTCCCGCCTCATGGTGCAGGTACCCCGTTGACCAAATAGGTGACTTTGTTCTGAGATCGTGTGCCATCAACTTTGAATCGTCTCCTCCGGTAAATACCACATTTTGCATCGCCCCCAATTCCCCAAACGAGCCCGTCCAGCACTCGAGATCGTGCGACTCGAGCATCTCGACAGCCTGGGTCTCTAAATCTACAATCGCCAGCTCCCCAGTGGTTAAGGTGACCAAAACGTCTTTGGAGTGAGGCAGGAAAAAAAATGACGTAATCAAGGTGGTCTCATCGAAGAGCTGCACATCGTGTTTCTTGACCAACTTGTCGGTACACTCCCACACAGTGAGATTTCCTGTGGAGTGAGCGGATACGAGGAGATTGTCGTCATAAGGCGCAAATTTGATGTCCAAAATGGCGGATGGAGTGGCATGTCGTTCCACAAGTGTGAGTTCGTCCTCTAATTTGTATAAATCTAATGATCCGTGGCGGACTCCGGTTTCTTTTTCGAGTTTGTATGTTCCAAGGATGATTAGTGAGCTGTTCTGGGGGTGGAACCGTAAGCAGCATGGGGGAAGTTCGGTGGTGGTTTTAGCGATTCGTGACATTAGACCTCACAATAGTTCAACAATCGAGCTTGCGAGATTGTTGTTGTATATTGGCAGACTTGTGCAGTAGAAATAAGGTTTTGCAGGCTTATGCAAAGAAATAAGTAGGTAGTAGTAGTTGAAATGTACTGAAGCAGCAGTATAGTGAGGTCTAGTTATGTAAAGTCTTAAACGCTTCGCACTCCGTAAACTGCAATTATTCAGATGTTTAATCTGCACTTTTAACCTGCAATTTTTCAGATGTTCAACCTGCACTTTTAACCCGCAATTCTCTCTTTAATCTGTAATTTAACACTCTTCAACCTGCAATCAAATTTCCTCAACCTGTACGCTTCATCCTGCAATGAACTTGTTTGCCAGGTGGAACGCCCTTCCAGTGAAGGCACGGTACTATATCGGAGGTCTGACCTTTGTGTTTGCGTTGTTGGGAGATTACATCACGACTAGGGTGAACGACGAGGTGGTGGAGAGGGAGAAGGTGAAGAAGAGGATCGATCAACAATGAGCATTCAAATCAACAATGAGCGAAGCGAATTGTTGATGATGAATGAGCAGTGATGATGAATGCGTTGAGCGAATTTATGAAATGATGAATGAGTATTATAACTCAACCGAGACGGAAGCTCTCTTTAGAAGTGATGGGACAAACTACTCGATTTTGAACTTAGCAGGATGTTTGAATAACTGTTGAACCAAAGTTACTTGAAATCATCAACCATGATCTACAAACACAACATAACCCACTGTTACAGTATTTCTTGAGAATATATACGAATGATACACGAACAGATACATGTAGCTGATGTCGCAAAATGTCGTTTTCTTAATCTGCACAAGAAAGATGAAACGGGATCAGAATATTTCACACAAGTTATAGATAGTCTGATAAATTTAGGTCTTTAAATTTTACTAAAGAAACAGTACTGATCAGCTAGAAAGTAATGGAACAAGCGAGTCCAACAATGGTCACTTGAGACCACCTGATGACTAGTTAACATTGCTCTTGATTATTCTTCCAACTTCTTAACTAGTCTATTCCTACTTCTTGATTATTCGAGAGCAATACATTTCAACTGGAAGCTGTAGAAGCTTCGATTTTACTCATTCTTCTGTCACTTCTTGAATGTTCGAGTAAATTGGGGTATTACAAACCTTAGTAAATTTTAGTCAGTGTCACGTGCACATTACATTTTTGTGACTCAGGCGTGCATCAACCTGACTAAGCAAAAATGGCTGCGAAATCAAACATCACCAAACAAGGTCATGAAGGTTGAAACCATTTGTAATGGACAAACACTATAAAAGGAGGTGGAACCTCCTCAAAGCATTCAAATCATCAAAAAAAAATCAAAAACAAACAGCTACACATGACAGCAAGAACTATTCACAATATTGTTAATGCTATTGAAACACCCGAAGGTGATGGTGCAATGGTGCGGAGATCCATTGGTGTTGCGCTGGCCCGCACGCACAACCCGTTTTTGATGTTTGACCACTTTTCAAGCTCTGGAACACTGGGATTCCCCGAACATCCACACAAAGGACAGGAGACTGTGACTCTCATGTTAAAAGGAAGATTTGCACACGAGGACTTTACTGGATCCAAAGGTATTTTGTACCCCGGAGACCTTCAGTTTATGACAGCTGGTAGAGGAATTGTTCACTCTGAAATGCCTGTTCCAAACGAAGATGGTTCGCCAACTGTAGGTTTACAGTTGTGGGTTGATTTACCACATAACATGAAGAACTGTGAGCCAAGATACAGGGACTTGAGAGCGTGGGAGATTCCCACAGTAAACAAGGATGGACTCGAAGTTAAGGTGATTTCGGGCAAATCCTATGGAGTTGAGTCAATTAAGGAATTGGCATATACACCAATGGACTACTACTATGCAAAGTTAGAAAATGACGCTGTTTACGAGCAAGAAGTGAATGCCGACTCAAACTACTTCCTTTATGTTTTGGAGGGAGAGGTTACTGTGAATGGTACCAGAGTAAAGCAGTACCAAAATGTCTTCTTCAAGAGAGATGGTACAAATATTGTGGTGAAGAATAATGGGAGACCTTCTGAAATTGCATTGATTGGAGGTGAGGTCTTGGACCAGGAATCGGTGCATATTGGGCCTTTTGTGGGTGAATCGAGAATGGATATTATGTCTGCGTTCATGGACTTTCAAACTGCTTCAAATGCTTTTGAGAGGAGGAGGACATGGAAGACTTTGATTAGTGATGGTGTCACGGAGGAGATGGTGAATGGGCCGTTGGATGGTAGTCCGGAGAGGAGGAGGGAGATGGAAAATGCATACAAAGTTTCTCAAGCATGAGCGAAGCGAATGCTTGAGATGAGCAGTGCTTAATGATGTTAAGACAACATGCTGAACTGCTTCAATCAATCCTTCGTTCTTCTCTGCATAGACTAACTAAATATTCCTTATAGACAATTAAAATTTTATCAGTATATCCACTAGTAGAAGAGTTCGCAATCGACTGGAGCTCTAAATATTCCTTCATAGAAATTCCCTTTATAGAAACGCAAGTATGCAAGATTAATAACCTATAATACAGTATTTTTAATACGGTATCCTTTAATACAGCATCCTAATACCACTCACTCGCTTCGCTATGCTCGCTCGTTCGTTCTAAGCAATTTTATTATCATAAATACTTTTCATAACCTCCGTAATACCTCTGCTCCTACCTTGCTCCAACCTCGCTTCGCTCGGTCGCTCGGTTGATCGCTCTCAGCTGTTATCCAACCTCGCTGCTCGCTTCGCTCGCCGCTCGGTTGGCTACTTCAACAACCCCCTCGCAGTATACTCCTTCCTCACAGAAGAAATAAACTCCAAAAACTTGGCTGGGTTAGGCTCAACACCCCTGGTGTACACAAACCTAGACGCCAATCTCGTCGCAAACAACGCCCTCAAGTACGCCTCAGGAACTCTCTTCAAAATGTTGTCAAATCCAATCACATTCAACAATAATGGCGGCAACGAGTCCACCAAAACAGCATTTCTAAACACAACATCGTCCTCCCACAACTCCTTGGACGCAGCCAACTCGTCTCCTAAACGGTTGATGGCTCCACTCAACTGGTCACTCAACAAGGTGTACGAGGTTCCAGTCTCCTCCTTCAACTTCCACAATCCCTCAAACTCAGACTCGGCATTCGCAACAATCTTGGCCTGCACTTCCTTGACATAGTCCTGGTAAAACTGGGGCTTCTCGCCAGTCTTTTCATCCACACACATGTTGGCCAAGAACCCCTTGTCGTCAAACGACAACGCAGCCAACACCTCCAATGACGAAGAAGTAACACCACCCTTGTTGGTCGAGGCATCCTTAAAGATGATCACACCGGCCTTCTCCAAAATCAACTTGGCACTCTGCGTGATAAACAAGTTGGCACCCTCCACAAAGTACGGAACAATGCTCTTGCCAGTCTTTTCGTCAATCAACTCGTGCACGTTATTGGTGTCGATGGCAGATGGACGTCCACCACATGGAACAAACAAGTCCACACCACCAACGCCAAACTGCTCCTTCAACTTCAAGTGAAAGGTGTTTCTAAAGGCAACTCCAGAGTCAACAACTTGCCCAGATGGGAGTGTCACATCCACATCGTCAACAAGAACAACGTATCCCTTGGAACTCAACTTGCTCTTGTCATAGTGGTCAATCATCTTTCTCTCCTTGGCCAATCTCAAGAGCTCCTCCTTGTCCAATCCAACAGGGTCGGTAATGACACCAGAACCATCAACCAACCCAACATACTTTTCGCCTCTCGAAAGCAAAATCTCATTGGACCCCAAGTCTCCGTCGGGACCTCCAGTCTGGAACTTGCGGATACTGGCATTGTCAATGCCCAACTTTTCGTAAATCTTGTTAACGTACGCACGCACAGAAAGGGTGGTCATTCCGTACTCGTCGTGTGGAATACCTCCGAGCGCAGGAGACTTTCCGGTGAGGAATGATCTCCACCATGGTGCACCCCTGCTTCTGGCGTGCAAGGTGGCCCAGTCGGTGTAACCAGCAGTACCTTCATCAGGACCCAAAAACAAAATCTCGGGCTTCTTGTAGAGGTCCACATACAGCTCCTTGGACCCAGGGACATTCTGCTTGAGCAAAAGATCAATCAACGAATCAATATACTTTTCGAATCCAGCCTGTGGACGGTCTTGTGCTGCACCAGGGTCGAGCAAAATCACACCCTTGGATCCACCCTCGGGAATATCCTTATTCTTCTTTTGCTGAGTATTGGCCAAGTTGTAGTTTTCGTCAAACAAGTTGCGCACATTCACATTGTACGCATCCACACTGCGTGATCTCACAATACGGATACCTCCACGGGCAATGTCGCGGAATCTAATGTGGAACCCACGGAAATCGGAACCCACAATGAAAAACATTCCAAATGGCTTGTCTGGGTACTCGCTCTCTGGAAGGAAAGATGGGTCCAATCTAAAGGAAAGCGCAACCTTGGTGGACATGTAAAAGTTGGTCTTGAGAATCGACTTGTTAAACACATAAAGGGCTCTCAACACAATGGCATGGTGCTCATTCTGCGAACACTCCCTGGCCAACAACTTCTCAAACTCCTCCTCGCTACCAACGGGGGCAATCTGCGACAATCTCTGGTAACTCAAGGTCTTTTCCATGCTCAGACGCACATAGTGGACATCGGCAAATTGTCTGTACAACTTGCGCACAATCTCACTGCGCACATCAAACACCTCCTGGATAAAGGCCTGGGTGTAAGTTTCAGCACGCAATCTCTTCTTTAAAGACGACAACACTTCGGCGTGCTGGATCAGCTTACCCACATCCAAAAGCGACTGCAACTTGGTGTACTCAGGACCCAATCTGTTCAAGAAATGCGTCACGAAAATCACACCACTCTGGGCGTAAATCAGCTCCTGAAGCGACAAGTCTCCAGCAACAAATCTGTGGTGGAAGAAATTGTGTGGGATACAGTAAAGCAACGAGGCCTCCTTAATAACTTGGTATATCAGGAGATCGGCAGGAGTGCTCTTGTTCTTGTTGGAAGAAACATACATCGAGATCACAGTGACTCCATTGGCAAACTGCTCAACATACTTACGGGTTGTGGCCAACTTGTAATAGTCAGCCAAGTCCGAAAGCGCCGAGTTGTAACGAGCAGATGTACCTTGTCTGAAACCAATAACCACTCTGTACTCATCCAGGTCATCGAGTGGGAAGTGTCTAATCACAGGACCAGTGGTGTTGACCACACTCTTGATGATTTCACCATACAACTTTTTGGTGTTTTGAGAGGCAATCTTCAAAAAAGTGGTGTCTCCAATGGCCTCAAGGTCGGTGGTGTCTGCAGTAATGGCAACATCCTGCTTGTACGTGTTCTTGTACACAAAGAAACACTTGACAACCTGCGGTTTCAAGGACTTGTTCTTGGCATACACGCCAGACAAGATGGGATCCAGCTTGTAGTTGAGCGGAGCACTGAAATACTCAGCCCTGTACGAAGAGGTGGTTGGGAGCGAAGGGTCAATGTACTTGTCATCGATGCGCTCCTCAAAACGACCATTGGCGCTACTGTCAAAGTAAACGGCGTGGTCGTCAGCCTCACGCTTGTACTGAATAAGCGACACAGGGCCCTCGCTGAGATCAGCAGAGTACGCCTGCACCTTACACGAGTAGAGCGAGTGGATGTGGTTGGCAATCTCGGCCGCAGACTCGCGCGCAAAGAAAACATCGTCAATGCCAAGACTCTCGTAAAACCAGCGTGCCTCGGCCTCAATGAGCGCTTCGGGAATAAAGCCCGTCAGATCGAGAATATCCAACACTTGCTCAAACTGATCCTTCTTCCCGCTAAAGGGGGTGTCAATGTACCCGTGCTTGACGGACAATTGCGACGTCTCGGAGGAACTTCTCTGGAGAGAGAGGTTTTGCATTTGCTCAACGGACATACTAACTGAACAATATGACTTAACTAGATGAACCAACTAGTTAGATGGAAGTCGGGTGAATTAACTGAAGTCAGATGAAATAACTGAAGTCAGATGAAATAACTGAAAATCAAATGGATTTAAACTGAAATCAGAAAATCAGATAAAATCAGCTTAGAACTAGTTCAAACTAGTATTGGGTCGTAATTTGAGGTAGTGAGTACTCTGTATCTTTGATACGTTGTACTTGTATTTTTATGGTGTCTGGGTAGACTGATACTAGGTGCTAGTATACGAATGTCTAGTTGTAGGTGTACGGTAACAGTACAATTGCAGCGGCAAATCAATTAACAATTGAAAAATGTGTTGTCTTTTTCAGCGAGAATGGGCGCTATATATACTACGGGGTATTTGCGGAGTCGGTGATTTTCCTGGTTGCAAAGTTTCGGATTTGCAAGCCTTTTTTTTCTGCTCGGGGTTGTCACTCTTTTTGTGCAGAAAAGCCACTTAGAGCCACTGTGCGGCGTCCCAGTATTCCATCTCCCACTACTCCACCTGCTTCCACTACATCGTCCACTATACATCCTCCACTATACACAATCTACTCTATCTACACCACACACTATTACCACACACCATCACACACCACCACTCACTCTCTCCCACCCCTCCTCTTCCCCTCGCTAACTTCTTCTATTTTTGTTTTGTTGACAAGATGCCCATCCCGTATAGGGAGGGGTCACACCTCGCATGCTCTTCCGCTAGATGGATGTGGGGGAAGTCATTGAAACGTAATGAGCACATCGTCATTCGGGTATTATTCTATTCAGTCATTGTACGACACAATGACGGAGACGGTCATTGTCGACACACCGTCAACAGTCAGCCACCATTTACCGTCATTCTTTACTGGTGTTATTCTTTCCTCTTTTTGGCAGTTGCACTGTTCAAGTGTCCACTTCCACTTTACACTTTTCCACTTTCCAGGTTACAGGTTCCACTTTCCAGTTCCATTCAGTTCCACTTTTCCACTTTCCAGGTTCCACTCTCCACGCTTTCCAGGTTCCATTCAGGTTCCACCAAATTCCACGTTTTCCAGTTTAGTTTCCACCTTCCAGATTTATTTTCATTACGTCTCCCGTTTTCAGCATTATTCTTCCCGTTTTCATGTCCTGTAACCTGAACGTTGTCATTTCACCTCACCATTTCTTTTGCAGATCAGTAAAGATCAGTGTGGTACTAAACTAGTAGTAGTATTAGTAGTACTAGTAGTTGGAGCTAGTAGTTGGTACTTTAAAGCATTGGGACAACTTCCACTACACTTTTCTACTATCCTACTACTCTACTACTCAATCAGTCACTCATTAGCTTCGCTAATGAATGAGTGAGTGAGTGAATGAGTGTATTGTGTCACTTGTGTTCCGCCAAGTTCCCGCCATGTTTTTCCCCTCCGGGACGTGAAGGGTCCCGTTTGAAGAGGCTCCCTTCCCTCTCTAAAATCCATTGTGAGCCCGTGCGTGGAAAACCCTCCAGGAGGGGTTTCGCCCCGGGTGGATCAGCGGCCACGATGCACAAGTTGACAAAGTTGACAACTGTGGCATTGCGCCTACTGGCCGCAGGGCATTGGGCTGATCACATGTGGTTTGTCACATGGACGTCAGGACCCCATTGGGATATCACATTAAGATGGGAGTGAAAAATTTCGAAATATGGGGAAGGAGGGGAAAACGGTCGTTTCGGCCAAGTTCGGAGAAGTCACCACCACACAAGGCGGACACTTGGCGGGGCGTGCGACGTTACTTTCGCGCGATGTCGTGTTTTTTTGTGGGGAAAATGCCTTACGGTTCAAGTCCGGCGGTTTTTGTGTAGCTTCTCCACAAAACATCCACGAACTAACGAACGAGCGAAGCGAGTGAGTTAGTGAGTGAGTGAGTGACTAACTGACTTATTGACTGATCTACTGACTGACTGATCAACTATTACTGACTGAATCTAACTGATACTGACACTGACTAATCAAGTGTCTATGAGAATATGAAGAACATGAACAATATGAAGAAGACGACGACCCTACCACTTCAAACTGTAAACTGTAATTATAAACTGTAGATGAAAATTTCATTCGCCTGCGGTTTCCATGTATGGCACACACGGTCTGAAATAGAGATGTAACTGGGAGCGAATGTTGTATGGTTACTACACAAGGGCATCGCAAGCATACTAACTGTTGAAGTGAAAAAAACTGTCTTGCTTTGGTGTACAAAAACGGTCTTCGGGAGTACACTTGCGAGATTGAAAATATGTAGATTGAATTTTCAGTCAATTAAATGTTGAATGTCGCAAATTTCCCTCAAGTGTGAGCCTTCAAGTACATCGACCTAACATTGAACACATCAAACAACATTGAACTACATTGAACACATCGACTAAACATCATACTAAGTACATCTTGAGCTCATCCAGCTGTCTCACTGAATCAAAGAGTCTAGCTTGTTCTGTCTGCCATTACTTGTCGTAATCTTTCATGTTGACATACTCATGATTGGATCACGTACATTTTCACGTTATTGCTGATCGGATCAAGTACTGATATTGATCATGTGTTGACCACATGATATTGCAAGTCTTCATACACATGATATTATTCACGTGCGTTCACATGAAATTACCCACATGACATTATCCACATAACATTACCCACATGACACATTCACTACCCACCTGAAAGTCACGTTATAATCACTACATGACACGTTGTTGATTACCCAGCTGACTATGAGTACCACCCACCTGGCTATGATCACGTGCGACTGCCATCGACCCTCCATGTAATGATTGTGTAAGACTGTCAAACCCTGAACCCAGATATGCAGGGTCATAATATACCCCATTCACTGACTATCATTTATACTGTCATTTCACTTTCACTGAACTTCTCGGGTCTGCATGTACTGTTTACTGAAGAGACGATTTTTTTGATGCCTATGACATCACTTCACGATTGTACCTTGACTGAGGTCATAGTACATTTATTAACGGATTTAATGAAGGTACGGGAATAGGGGATGGAATAGGAGAAAGGGATGTAGAGAGGATGTAGAGGTGTAGAGAAGATGTAGAGATGTAGAGAAGATGTAGAGAAGATGTGAGAACAGAGAACTGCAAAATTGAAGAACTGCAAATTATAGTACTTCAAAATTGTACGATGAACTACAAACTTGGAGAACTTCAAAATTGTAGGTAGACCTACAATTTTGAAAACAAAGACTGGCTACCTACTTTCTCGGATTTACATCTCGGATTAAACAGTGTTCGTGCTCAATTCAATGTCACCTTCTGATGTCATAATTTATCCGGAGCAAAATAAACGGAATCAGACAAAAACCAAATAAGGTTCGGAGATTGTTTGAGAATTCTCCCGAGAAAGGGCACTGAACCGTCGCCTTCAGTAAAGAAAAAAGTAAAGAAAAGTGGGCTATCAGTTAGTCATGAGCAGTCAGTCTTCATTGAATCTGACGAACCTACATCTCAACAGGATGTCTCCTCTCAACTACATCTCTCCAAAATACATCTCCAATTACATCCCAAATTACATCCCAAATTACATCTCCAAAATTATCCCATCTCAATCTACAAATATATCAAACTCCCATATTTTTTTGACGAGTGAAAACTTTTCACCTCGAGGTTGCTAGTTTTGAAAGTTGGCCTTTTACTATTAGATTATGGATGGTACGATTTCTCCCCACATTCTCTGTATTGTTGAAACTTACTTGTACTGTTCATCACCTGTTGACAATCACCAGATGCCTATTTTTTGCTACATTGGGGGTTTTTGTGTCGCGATTTGCACCCAAAGTGGTGAATATCAATTAGCGCAGCTAATTGATGTTCGCTAAGGAGCTGATGTTCGCTAATTAAGGAGCTGATGTTCGCTAATTAACGATTGATAATCGCTAACGCTGACTGCAGAGATGATTGATAATTGGTATTGGCTAAACACAATTAGCTTCGCTAATTGTGAATCGCTATTATCTACGTCACTAATATCGTATCTCTTATTACCTCTATCCAGACAATAGCTTCGCTATTGTCACTATTGTGAATTATTAAACATGCTCTTGTGTGGTCTTTTCCTGGGCCGCGTAGTTTGCGTTATAAGCCATGTCGTCAGACGATGGTGGAACCCAACCCACCGAGTTCCATGCGTGGGTATCGGAAGCGTACAACTCGTCGACCTCCTCCAACGTCAATCCCTTTGTCTCGTAGATAAAGAAGTAGACAAAGAAGAAGGAGAAGATAAGACATCCTGTGAACACAAATCCGTAGAAGAAGTGAATCTTTGCGGTGATGAATGGGGTGAAAAACGAGATCAAGAACCCCCAGAGCCAGTTACCTGCAGAGGCAATACCCATGGCCTTGGAACGGATTCTCAAAGGATAGATCTCGGAGGTCACGGTGTAGCATCCTCCTGCCCAGGTCGAGGCAAAGAAGAAGATGAACAAACAGGTGATGAAGATCATGGCATTACCAGTGGGTTTTCTGGACTCACCGCCGGCCTCACCAATGTAGAGGTGGGTGGAACCCAAAACGGAGTAGATGATGAAACACACGGAACAGGCAGCAGATCCAAAGAGAAGACACGATCTTCTACCGAATTTTTCAATGGCCCATATACCGACAAAGGTGGAACCAAAGTTGACTGCACCAAGAATGATGGAGGTCTGGAACGAGTCCTTCAAACCAACGGCCTGGAAAATGGTGGTACCGTAGTAGAAGAAGTAGTTGTTACCGGTCAATTGCTGAAGACACTGGATCATTAAACCAGTGAACACACGCTTGAGGATCTTGGGCTTACCAGTAATAAGCTCCATCCATCCAGCGGAACCTGCCAATTGTTCACGGTCAATACCGGCCTGAATCAACTGGATCTCGGTGTAGACAGCAGGGTCCTCAGCACTGACCTTGTTGGACTTTGCAATGGACTTTTTAGCGTCGTCAATCTTTTGCTTCTCCACAAGGTAACGAGGGGACTCGGGCATCATAACCATACCACCCATCATGATGAGGGCCCATGCGAAGGACAATCCAAGGGGGATTCTCCAAGTTCTGGAGTCGGAATAGTGTTCTTTAGTACCGTAGTTACAGCAGTATCCGATAAAGATACCAAAGGTAATCATCAACTGGAAACAGTACACCAAAGTACCTCTCAATTGCTTTGGTGACGATTCACCAATGAACAATGGAGAGAGCACCGACAAAATTCCCACTGCCAAACCAGCAATGGCACGTCCAATCACAATCTGGTACCAGTGGTGCTCGGACGAAATTTGGACAATAATTCCCACAACGTAAATCACCATTGCAATCATGATACCAATACGTCTTCCAAAGATATCACCTCCCTTGGAAAGGAAAATGGCTCCGATAGCACACCCAATGTTGAAGAGACCCACAATCACACCTGTCCTCACGTTCGAAAGGTAATATTCTCCGTCGCTGTTGAGCTGACCAAAACGCTGTTTGTAGTCAGGCATGTTAATGAACCCAGAGATGGTACCTGTGTCGAAGCCGAAAATAAACCCTCCGAACGCAATCAAACCACAGAAAATGCAAATAGAAATGTAGTCCTTGACGGACTTTTCAGGAAGCGTGGGGTTGTTGTTGACAATCTCAGCACTAGTGGGGATGTGGTCGTCGCCAGCATCACCCACATCCTCGGGCTTTTCGAGAAGTGACCCGCTGTTGCTCCTCTTAGTTTGCTGCTCGTGATTGGAGGCAGTTTCCAGTGTTGCGTAGTTGCTCATGTTGATGTTGAACCACTCAAGAGTTTGGGTCTCTTTTATACCAAAGTGGCTTGCTCTGGATTTGCAGCCTTGGTCCCGGAAAAAAATTTGGGTGTAGCAACACAAAAGATTTTCCGGTAAAAAGAAAAGTAGCAACGTTTCGTCAGCCGAGTTGGCCGACGGCCAGGCCAGTGGTACGAAGTACCACTGTACTAATAAGTCACTGTGCTAATAAGTTCTCTCAGATTTAGTCACTATTTTTACACATACGTTTATACATTTATACATACATACTAATGTACGCTTATTGTTCTAATCGTCCACAGACAACAGAACAACTAAACATACAAAAACTAAATAAAACACTTGTTTTTTCTTTTGTCGGTGGACGCCGTGCGGTATAATCACAAGATGAAGTCATTAGGAGCACACAAGATTCATCAGAAGATGTACGCGAAGTTTCAACACATTTGCTGATTTTCAACGTCATTCAGAAGGAGGTGCATAGTAAAGTGAAGTGAAAGTGAAGGGACAAAAGAAAGTACAAAGAAAAGTGGAAGTGATAATGACATAATGAAAAGGACAAAAAAAGTGACAAAAAAAGTGACAAAAAAGTGACAAAAAAGTGACAAAATTTGACATTATTTTTACCGTTTTGGGAGAGCAATACAAATAATCGAAATCGACAAATAATCGAGCGTAGCGAGATTAGATGTGGTTCGTAGATTCTAGGAACTTTTAATCTAGGAACTTCTATGAAAAGATCTGTATATATTTGAGATTCATATTTGGATGTCCTACATTTGATGTTCCTAGATTGAGATCCCATATTATCCCATATTATCCCATATTTGACATTCATAACATGCTTCATAAATAGATTGATTAAGAAAATACCTCAAGAAAACATTCCATATTGTAATACAAGGGAAAGAAGACTTAGCAACTACTCTTTAAACTTCAACAGCACACTAAAAGAAAAGTACTCCACACTCAACGGTCAGAGCAACCAAAATGGAGGCACAGAATGAGCTGTTTTCAATTTAGGCGACTCCACAAGAGATGCGCAGTATTACTCAGCTAGTTTTCTTGGTCTTGCTCTGTTTTTCTAGTCATACTTTCTTAGGATCTTTTCTACTTTCTACTTCTACTTTCTACTTTTCTACTTTCTACTTCTACTTTTCTACTTTCTACTTCTATTTTCTACTTCATATACTTATTATCACTTATACTTCTTTTGATATTTCCCACTTCTTTGATACTTATACTCTATGAGCTACTCGATTCGCTTCGCTCATCTAGTGGTTCATGTCTAAAACCTGTTTAAAACCGAGCAACGTATATCCGACATTCAAAAAAAGCAACGCTATCAACGCAGAATGACGATATCAGATGACACAATGAAAATTTCATCTGCCCATCCTTCTCCACTCCACTCCTTCAGCCTCCACTTTCTCCACTGTTCTCCATTGTCCTCCACTCCTCTCTCCTCCACTTCTCACTTTCCACTCCTCCACTCCTCCACTCCTCAGTTTCACTCAAGCAACTCGCTTCGCTCGTTGCCTGAGTTGCTGTGCCCCAGACTCTTGTCCCGATGCTCGGCACAGGGTTGCGGGGCCACGTTTATTCCTGTTCCCCGTGGATTACGTAACTTGTTGCAATTGTGATTATGTAAGGTCCGATGAACGGCTACGGACAGGGACGGCTGGTACGGATTATCCAGGAACGGCTAGAAAACGGAGGACGGCTCAAGACGGATTATTCAGGAGGCTGGAGGACGGATTATTTAGGAACGGCTATGTTTCAGACAGGGGGTGTATGTCAGGCTGACTGAACAGATTGAGCAGATTGAGCGAAGCGAAATCTGCGAACTTATCTGACTTTGTGTTTAGAGATAAGGAAGAATGTAGAAAGTGAAGACTGTAGAAAGTGAAGGATGGGAATGTAGAAAAGAGGATAATGAATGCGAGAGCTGAGTGGAGAAATGAAAAATAAGAATTAGGTGATGTGGGAGAATTGGAGACACCTCATTTTAGAAAATGACCAGAAAATGACCATAGTGACCATAGAAAAATCACGAAAGACTAAACAGGCTAAAAATCGGGCAAAAAATCACGAAAGCTAAAACTTGCACCCACCACTTAACTAAACTTAGTACTAGAGTATATACTAATGCTACACTATACTATTCAGGTTTCTTCTTCCTTGAACTGGAAGGTTTGATGATAAACCTCTTTCTATTCTTCTTTTTACAACCTTCAAACAGGATGTTCGGCTCATATCTGAGAAACCACTGGTTAGAGGCTGTTTTTTAGATTGTTTATCTCCTGAAGTACACTTGTTGTATGTACGGTTCCCATTAGATAAAATTACCAGAACCATTGAAAACTCTTTCGTTGAATTACCCATTTCGGTAATACCGAATTAGGTAAAAATAGAGTGCTTTCTTGGATGTTGAGGCTCTCAACTGTTCTATTTTGTACTGGCTCTTTGGCCGAGTGGTTAAGGCGGTAGACTCAAGTTCTACTATCGTAAAGATGCAGGCGTTCGAACCGCCTAGGAGTCATTATTTTTGCTGATGTTTGAGAATACCGAGCGAAGCGAGGTGTTTGAATTGCTAGATGGAGACTGAAGTTTACACCGAGCGGAGCGAGGTGTTCGGACTGTTAGAAGGAAACTATTTCAAAACAGCGAGCATTGCTCGCTGAACCCATAATTTTGTCAGAATATTGGTTAGTCAAATCATGTTGAAGCGAAGCGTGTTGTTCGAACTGCCAAAGGGAAACTGTTTTTAGAACATCGAGCGAAGATGTTCGTTTGTTTTTGAATGCTGATGTTTGAGAGACCCTTTATTTGAGTATGACTAGTTTTGAATACTGATGTTGAACAGTGAAGCGAGTTGTTGGCTAGGTGGATCTTTATCAAGCGATGCTCGCTGTAACCATTGGTTTTATCTGACTGTTGACTAGTTGCTGGCTTGAACAGCGAAGGTGTTCAAATAGGCAAATCAGTACTGTTTAGGTACTGCAACAACTGTTGTTGAAAATTTCGCAGCCTTTTCGCAGCCATCCCGCAGATTTCGCAGATTTCGCAGCCATTTCTTTCTGCCCACAATTTGTACTTCCAGTTGTGAGCACTAGTTCTGTTTGGCTGCGTCGAGAATAGTCAGTGTAAGAAGAGCAGTAGGGAGAAACTGTCCCTAGGAAGAAAGTACACTGTAAGGACTGCCTGCCACTTGAAAAGCAGGTGAAGTTCTAAAGCCTCATTTAATAGATTTCAATACAAAGGTACTCTGAGTGAATACTCTCAAGTCTTTATTCTCTTTCAATCTTTGAGGATAATCAGAGACAATAGCAAGGGTAGAACTGAAAACAATTGGGCTGTCATTTTCGTTACACTCGTTTCGCAGCCAGCGTAAAATCCATACCACCATTCAAACTATTAGTCTTATATCTCCCCCACAAAGAATCCTCGCAACTTCACACTCAATAGTAGTATCATTGACATTTACATCAAGGTCCCAGGCTTTTCAGACTGCGAAGAAAGAAACGGGAAAGTGGCTTTTGGTGGGGTAAGCGGGTATGAGATTTACGCAGACGTTTTGATCTTCACACAATCGAGCAAAGCGAGATTGTCTTTATCACTCGATCACTAGAATTCAATATTTTCTAATACATTTCAATTTCAGGTCTCCCTCTACGACCTTCATAATTGAGCGGAAACATTTTAATGTCCTCTATACCACCTTCGAATTTACTCTAATCCTCCTCTACCTTCAGACAATCTCGCTTCGCTCGATTGTCCTACAACATTCATATTTTCTAATACATTTCAATCATCTTATTTCCTTCGGCCCAATGAAACAAAAGAGACCTCTTGACATGTTGATTAATAGGTTGGCTTTCACTGTTTTTCACTGTTTTGCAATTCAGGTCAGTCGAACAACAAACTCCTTAAGGAGTCCATCACATCTTACCAAATCCAATCACATCTCATTGTGTCCAACATCTCACTACGTGAGATGTAATTGTGAAATGTAATTGTGAAACCACTCGCGAAGCGAGTGGTTACCACCCATGATCAAACAACATCGACACACTCTCCCCATTATGAATCCTCCTAATCAGCTCCGCCAATATCCTACTCACATCCAACACCTCCAACCTCCCCGCATCCAACTTGTCAATATTATCAGCCTGCGGCACCGAGTTTGTTGTAATCACCTTATCAATTGCACTCTTGCTCACTCTATTGATTGCGTCTCCGCTAAACACACCGTGGGTCACCAACGCATACACATACCTCGCCCCCTGGTCCTTCAACAACTTGGCCGCACGTGTGATTGTGTAGGACGTGTCCACCAAGTCGTCAATGAGAACACACACCTTGTCCTTGACATCTCCCACAAGCATGGTAGTGGCCACGATATTGTTGGTGGACTGCGACTGCAGCGCAAACATCGGGGACGACGCTGCCGTTGACGGTGGGTTCTTTGCACTCTTTGCCCGGCGTTCCTTGTGGATCAACGCAAACAGGCACCCGAGCGTGTCTGCCAACGAAGTGGCTCTTTTGGCACCACCACTATCCGGCAGCACAATCACGCAGTCCTGGTAGTTTGGCACGTAGTCAATCAAGTAGTGCTTCAACAACGGCTTGGAATGGAGGTTGTCGACCGGGATGTTGAAGAATCCCTGGAACTGTGGGTCGTGCAAGTCCATGGTGATCAAGCGGTCTGCACCCGCCGTCATCAACAAATTCGCAACCAACGTCCCGTTCTGTGCAATCCACTGCTTGTACCCGCTATTTGTCTTGCCGTGGATATCCACCAGGGGAAGATTGGTGGATGCAGAATTAGTGACGATCGACACTGGGGACGGGTGGTGGAGGTTAGTGTCTGATTTCACATTAAAGTAGTTTTTGTCCTCGTCAGTCTTAAAGTCGCTCTTCAACTCACTTCTAAAGTCGTTTCTTTCAAGTTTCTCCAGCTTGTCGTCGTCGTTCCTAAAACGCTCGTTTCTCTCCATGGACTGGATTCTCAACGGGCTGTTTTCACGAAAATCGCGGCGCAACACATCCCGCCCGTTGCGTGAAAGGGGACGGGGGGTCCCGGGGGCACTTTCAAAGGTGTACTGGTCCTTTTTGTGGGAAATCGAGGGGGCACCTGTCAACAGCGCGGCATGGGGGACGTCTGGTTGTCTGGAATAGGGGAATAGGGGGAGAACTGCGGTGACACGGCGTGCACTGGCGGTTTTGCACGCGGAAATCATGATCAAAAGCTCTAAAAAGTTGTCGTTGATGTCTCCACACCCGCTCTGTACGATAAAGACGTCTTTTTCACGTACAGAGTCCTGGACTTTGATGGAGATTTCTCCGTTGCTGAATTTCTCGGAGGATACTCGGCCTTGTTCGATGGTGAGATTGCGGCAGATCATGCGCGTGAGGTTGGGGTGGGACGAGCCCCCAAGGACGATGAGGTCTCTCATTAAAACGAAGAACAATTGAGCGAACAATTGAGCGCAGCGAAATTGTTCGCAGTTTTAGATGAGCAGATCAGCAAACAATTGAGCAACAATTGAGCGAAGCGAAATTGTTCTCAATTGTTCTAATTGTTCTGATTGTTCTAATCGTTCTCAATTGTTCCATTCTCATTTTTCTGATTATATTCGAAACTCTTCAATCCTCTTCTATTCAAACCACTCCCACCTCATAGTCCTTTATTGTCCTGCATATAATCCGAGATGGGCAGTAATTAGACAGAGTAGAATGAACGAAATCGACTGAGTAAAGAATCAGAATAGAAAGTGTAGACGGAATAGAAAGAGTAGACAAAATAAGAATAGAGTACATTTTTGTTGTCTGAAAACGTGGGTTATTTCAGTGGGTATTGGGAATTCATCTTGATGTGTATTATGTAAGCAATGACTTACCTGAGCACATAATGCGAATGAGTAAGAGAGTCTCATTTGTTTTGAGAGAACAGTAAGTGAGTGGGGGAGCGATTATGAGCGAATTTTTCTAAATTACGTTGTTGTAGTTGAAGTGGTTTTGTAGGAGACATATCATGGTATTTAGGCATATTATCGAGCCAGTAGAAATAGAATAGCAAATAGCTCGGATGTGATATTTAATGAGAAGTGGCTTGAAACTGTCCAGAGGAGTCAGGATAGTAATGGCACATAGTTGGATAGTAATGGCACATAGTTGGATGGTACTGGAACATAGTTGTGGGGCACATAAACGTACTGGATAATGGAATAATGAATGATGAGAAGGAAATTCATTTTGACAGAGTGTAACGACTCAACTGTCTGGCTGCTTTGACTAATAACCTTAGACATGAAACTGAGGGATTCAACTATGTCAAGCAGGAGTGGCTGCGAAATTGCAAAAAAATGAACAAAGTTTGGAAAAACCATCGAAATTTGCTGGTTTCTGATTCAATCATCTTCTCAGCAAGTTCCTTGCTCATACTTTTGATTAACAAGCTTCAATTATTTCTCATCTCCAATGGTCTCATGTACTGTGGTCAGTCAGTATAGATGGTGAAGCGTATCTCAATTTTATTTGATGGTCTTTAGATGGTCTTTAGATGACCTTTAGATGGCCCATTGGAACCGCATTCATTTTTGTCCCTACACCTTTTTCATTAACATCGTACTCTCAGAGATGCCCTCCTAGTGAAGTCAATTTTGTCCCATTATCGCATTCGTGCTCAGATATCCCTACACTTTTTCATCAACATCATATTCCCATTGGAATTTCATGGTCAGAGGTCCCTACACTTCTTCATTAACATCATATTTTCTTAGAGTCCCATTGTCATTGCATTTTAATCATGTCCTTAAACCATTCATTGAATTCATGTCATGCCGTACACCTTTCATTCTCTCTGTCCTATTTGCATCTCAAATGCATAGCCCAAATAATCTGGATTTGCTCACAGTAAGTTATCAGATTACATACATAGTCCAAATAGTATGGAGTGTGCAGTTCAATAGTCCAAATAGATTGTGCAGTCCAATAGTCCATACTGTTCGTTTATCTGCTTGAAACACCCAAATAACATAAGATATTGCATAGATTCACTTCGCTCATCAATTCTTCTTGATGCTGGCTCAGTAAATGTACGATCCAAAATTGCAAACAATTTCCCGTTCAAGAGGCTTCACTGTGGATCATGAACATTGAGCATACTCTCGAGAACTCTTTATTACATGCTCAAACTCTTTACTACTAAGTAGTCCAAAATTTGATCAAATGAGCGGAGCTCAAGTCTATTTCTACATCTGTCAGGGATTGAGTCCGGAAGAAGTCACTACTCAAAATTATCACTTTGTGGCACTACCAGTACCCTTGATTAAAATCCCTTAAATGGCTCCTAAACTTGACTGAACTTGGCAAATTGACTTGACTTGATTACCTTGTGAGTTTAAGATGGGTGATAGAGAGGTGGTGCTCCCTCATTTTTTTTCGCAGCCAAAAACCAGTCCTACTTTGCTCTACCATTTCTATGAAAAAAATCTCCGATTCTATGTCCCTATTTTTATATTTTGCGAAACAACGAGCGAAGCGAGTTGTTTTGAGAATATGAAACGAGAATATCAAGTGAATTCCAGTGAATATCGAGTGGTAATTTGAAGTAAGAGTAGAGAATGTCAAGTGAGCTTATGACTAGAATGATCAATGTCAAGTTTTGAAAAACAGTCAACAGGATTCCTTTTCACTTCTCACTTTTCAATCACTCATTCTTTCACTTTTCAGTCAATCCCACTTAATCACAGATTGATCCTTCTTATTGATCCTTCTTATCACTTTTTCACATCGATCATGTTTTCACACTCATTACTCTTCCTTCACTCACTCACTCCTCACTCGCTTCGCAAGTGAGGAGTGAATTTAGTCGTCTTTATAATCACTCCTCCTCGCTTCGCTCGGAGGAGCTCAATACCTCACCTCATACGACCCCGCCTGCGACCCATACTTCACCCACTTCACCGTCCTATACCCCGTCGCCTCCAGCACCTTCAAAAACTTCACCGTCAACCCACTGCTACTGAACATATCCAACGAAAACTTGACCTGGATCGACGGCCTCAGCCAGTTGAATATCGAGTCCCCCGTCGCCAACTCCACCTCCGCCGTCAACAAGTGCTCCTGTTCCCCGAAAAACTTGACAAACCTCCACACAATCTCATTCAGTTCCGGCTCGAAACGGCACTTCCCCCCACTACACGTCATGCTCTGGTCCACCACGCCTTTTGGGGTGGGGATCGACACCGTCACCCCTGTTGCCGGCAACTTTACGGGATACATCGACTTCATGCGCAACTTGTACAGGATCTTGTGCCGCCCCACCTCCTGCACTTGCGCGTACACCTTGAACGGGAGGTTGATGTTCAGCATGCAGTGGTACAGCATCAACTGGAACTCACCATCCGGCGGCACAAACTGAATCACCCGCTCGGAATCGAACTTGTGGAGCTCCACACACTGGTGGAACTTGCTGTCCTCCAAAATCACCCGCCCGCTCTCCAT
The DNA here is from genome assembly GCA_030558435.1 of Kodamaea kakaduensis. Taxonomy (NCBI): domain Eukaryota; kingdom Fungi; phylum Ascomycota; class Pichiomycetes; order Serinales; family Debaryomycetaceae; genus Kodamaea; species Kodamaea kakaduensis. Next base: position 140,459 of record JAJMSN010000037.1, read on the forward strand.
GTACGGGTCCCGGTGCGAGTGGGCCTTGACCAACACACTGTCGTCTCCCAACCCGAACCGGCAGTCGGGCATCCCGGATAAATGTGTCTTCATCTGGATCGCGCCGTCCACGTACGAGCGCAACACATCGCCGTCCCCGTTCATCAACACATTGATCTTTTCCTCCACATTGAGAAATATCTCGTTGCGCCGGTACTTGATGTGGGGGCTCCGCCACGTGATACTGCTGTGTGCCCCCACGTCCATTTTGGGAATGCTGCTCATGCGCGACACCTTGATGGTGGAGGACCGGTCCTTGGCCTTGATGTCCAGCGCGTTGCTCAATGTCTGCTTGAGGTGGCTCAACTCCACGTTGGTCGGGTACCCGAACTCGATGATTTCGTCCAACACCTCGTAGATCATGCTAAAGTTGTTTTCGACGAGATCTCCCGTGATTTGCGTATTGTGTGCGGACCCACACAATATTACCTTGAGTAGATGGTCGAGTTTGTAGAGAAACTCGAGAATTGCGGAACAGTCCTGGTTCAGTCGCGTTACGGCAGTAAACCAAACCAGCCCAGTCGATATGTAAATGAAGGAGGTCAGCCCGAGAGTGAGCACGGGGAGACGAACGTCTTTTCCTCCGGTCTGGTTCTTGTTGGATTGCGCTATGACCTGGATCCGGAACACGTCGGAAATGTTGCGCTTGACGCCTTCTTTGTAAAGCTTCGACATGAGCACATCTCCGCGCGCATCAAATATGAAGAAGGCGGTGATCATAGTGACAAGACAAAGGAAAGGTGACAGGACAAAAAAGGTACAAAAAAGTGAAAAGTAGAATAGTAAAATAGAAGATAGACCACTATTTCTTTAGTCAACTCTGCTACTAACACATCTATTGTTCTATTGTTCTACTGTTCTACTGTTCTACTATTCTACTATTCTACTTCTCTTTACTTTTGACTTCTCATCACCACACTCTACGCGAATGAGGTGCTGTCATTCTGAAATATACGCACCCCAAAAATTCATTACAAATACACCCATAAAACAATATTCACCCAGCGTTTTCCCTAGCTTCTCGGTCCATGTACTTTTCACATACCACCAAGTATACCCACTTGATTTCAGATAAATAGGCAAAGAGGATCGTTCAATTCATAGGGGTAAAGCGGTATGATATTTACGCGTGAACAAATGAATAGATTCGAATAATGAGCGAAGCGAATTGTTCAAGTCGTCGCTCTTGTTCGAGCAGATTGAGAACAATCGAACTATGGCGAAGCGAATTGTTCCAATTGATGAGTAGAGAGAAATAAGTAATAAGTGAAGTAATTGAAGTAACAAATGGAAATGATTTCATGTGCTACAGGAAACTTGGCAATGCCGCAATTGTCAGTGCGGAGATAGTATTTCTATAAAGTATGTGAGAAACCCGTTTGTCCATGTAGAACAAATGACATTCTCATTGTTGCAAGTGATATCCAAAATGACAATTCAAAGGATAAATAATCTAATCCCAGGCTACTTTTTTGGGAAGGTTCCCAATTAATCGTCTCACAATTTCGCTGCGCTCAATTGTTCGTTAATTGTTCAGCTACCCTGCATACCCACCATTTCACTCCTGGTCTTTTTACTATGACCCGCTTTTCTGCTATGATTGGCCCGTGTACTCTTCATCTTATTCTTCCGAGCAGCACCCTTCTTGTCAACCTCTTTTTTATCTCCCTTCTTTCCTTCGTCTTTCTTTCCTTCTTTCTTTCCTCCATCTTTCTTTCCTTCATCCTTCTTTCCTTCATCCTTCTTTCCTGCATCTTTCTTTCCTCCATCTTTTGTGTTCTCATCTTTCTTCTTTCCTTCATCTTGCTTCTGATTCTTTTCTCTTCCTCCCTCATTCTCCTTCAACGCCCTCTCCTGGGCCCTCGTCAACTTGGTTGGTTTATTCCTCAAGAAATCCTCCTCCATCACCCTCAATCTCCTCGGCAGCTGTGCCACCATCCGGAACCACAACTCCACGCGATTGTCATTCCACCCCGTCTTCAACTTGATATCTTCCCTGATTGGCGACTTTCTCGCCTTGGTATCAAACACATCCGCTCCCTCCGTCTTGAATATAAAGTACAAGTGGCGTTCATTGGGCGATACCTGCGTGATCAGCTTGCTCTCAAACGGTTTCTTAAAGTCCTCTCCAGTAGTCTTTTCCTGGTCATCATAAGTGTCATCAGGCTCGTCCTCATCATCTTCATTCAACATCCTCAATGCACTTTCCAACGTGCGCTTTTTAATGGCCTCGGGAGTGAGTTTGTGTTCGTGGGCCTTCTTGCCAAACAGAACAGAAGTTTCAGAAAAGTCAAGGTTGGATATTTTATCGTTGTCATAGATTGAGCGTGACAAAATTTCTTTACCCTCCTCTTTACTGCCCTCAACCTCCACTCCACCCTCACTCTCCACCCTTTCACCCTCACTCTCCCTTTCTTTTCCCACCGCCGGATTCTCTAACAACATATTCGTCACATGCTCCACGTCCCCGTTGTTTTCCCTCAACAATTCCCTTGTCCTCTCAACACTCAAATTCGGAAACAATTCCACCAACATGCTCACCGACTCGTCGCTTATTTCCACTGTCGCAACCTTTCTCAAAAACGGCACACGCTCCTCCAAATTGGGCATCAATTCCTTGTACGCATCACTCAGTATAACCCCCCCAAAGAGTGGGTAGAGCAGAAGTCCCAGTACACTGCTGATTCCAAGCTCCACCATCACTTTCGAGGCCTTGGACGCTGGAAGCGAGAGCAACAGCAATATCATCAATTGTTTCGCAGTTTCTGCATGCACTCCCGCTCCCTTGTTGTAAATCTTTTCCACAATCTCAACCCACTCCACATTCACAAACGCCTCGGCAAATGCGCTCGATGTCAAGCTCTTGTTCTTTACTACATTTTTAGCAGAAGTCGTGCCCGTAACATTGATCTTGGTGGTCTTGGCCTGGATATGTTGGCCCAAAAGCTGCGAAAACGTCCTCAAATCTTGGGCACTGAACTTGCCGCCCGTGACCCGCTGCTCCAAGTGTTTGTGCAAGAAGGGAATGCTGCTAATGTTGCCTGATTTTTTATTGTCGTTGCCTTTGGACTTGAATGTTCCGTCCACTAGCGAACGTACTGTGGACGCATTTCTCTCAACGTAAACAGTGACAAAGTGCCACACGGTCTCGGCAGTCATGTTGCACTTGACAATGCTGGCGTACTTGATGTACGCAAAGACAGCAGCGCGCAATGTCGCGGTGTTGCGCTTGATGTCGGGATTGATAGCACCTAGCGAGAAAATTTGCGTCTTTTCCCCAGCAGTTTCACTGAGGTACACCTTGAGGAATACTTGGAGCTGCTGTACTGACTTGACATTGAGTTCACTCTTGTCTAATGTGAGATATTGGAAGAGTTGGATGTAGGCTTCAAGAAGATGAACCCATATCACGGGATCTTTATCGATTAACGATGATCTGAGTTTGAAGGGGGGGTAGTGGGGAATGGGAATGTAGTCTGTCATACGAAATGAGCGAAGCGAATGAGTAGTATCTATAAGTGGTCGATAGTAATCTATAAGAAGCAGTATACTAGGAGTCAATAAGTAGTCTTAAACTAGGACTCAATAAGTAGTAGTATACTAGGAGTCAATAAGTAGTCGAAAAGTTTTCAATAATCGTCCTCTATAGTCTATAATATATCCTCTATTAATCAATCTTCCTTTTGCCTCTCTATTTCTTAATCTTAATCTGGTGGCAACTGAAAAAAGATCAATCAATGAAAAAATAAAAAACAGCTGCAAATCTCTCAATATCACCGGAGCACCCCCAGTTTCACCATACTATTATCAATTGAGCATTTGGGGATGATTTGAGGGGGCGGCAGCTGATTTTCAAAACACTTCCTCTCATAACTATATTGTAACCACTTTTTTCAGAAATCAGCGCCGTGGCGCAGTGGAAGCGCGCAGGGCTCATAACCCTGATGTCCCCGGATCGAAACCGGGCGGCGCTAGCTGATCTTTTTTTCCAGAGCTTTTTTCCAATTGAGCGAAGTGAAATTGGTAAGCTAAACTAGTGTGAATGACTACTAACAGAGTAGTCCAACAGAACTTTTAAAACTGACGAGCTTTTTTTTCTAGAGCGAAGCGAAACTACTAAACAAAAGGGTGCAATTACTGACACTCAATCGAACATAAGCCATAAAACATGCACAATCGTCATGTTACCGTCTTTTGTGTGGGAGTTCCCTTGACTAATATTCTCTCATCTTACTCTGCCTCTCACTGCGTTCCATGGCAATACAACACTGTGTCTTTAAATTCACCTCTACTCAATCTACTGCGTGAGTTGGGAAAGACCAAACGAGAGTATTTTGAGTCATACAACGAGCAAATCCAGATTTCACTAACAATGAGAAGTAATCAAAACTTAAATAAAGCTTTTGAGGATATCGTTGAATGACTAAAGTATTCAAAGGTTTGGAGACTAGATTTTTGGGTGCAAAAAGAGGGGCAAAAAAAGAAGTCTTTTTGGGTGCAAAAAAGAGTCGAGTGTTCAAGTTAGTTGTCTATTCGATACAAAGATTGTCGTATAAAGATTCTAGAGCAACCTCGCTTTGCGAGATTGCAGATTGCTCCGCGAGGCTGCTAGACCTCATTCCAAAACCTCGCCAAATTCTCCCCCGCCTCCCTATACTCCTTCACATCCTCCTCATCCAAACCCGGAAACTCCCTCCCCACCACCTTCTCCACCCTCCCCAACTCCACCAACCCCCTTATATAATCAAGCGCGTCCACCACCCCAATTGTGTGGTACGCTCTAGTCAAGCCCTTTTCCTGGAGCCTTCTCCTCCCCCATTCCACCTGGTGCCGTTTACTGGGAAGCAGTATTCTCCCTCTCAAAAACCGGGCCACCAACACCGCCTGGTACTCAAATACCCTGAACGAGATCCCATCGACCGGAACCCCCACGAACGCAATCAACGGGTCCTTCACATAGAAGGTGTGCTGGTACAAATCCGGAATGATTAGTCCGTTGGCAGTGATGGTATTCTCAGTCAACCTGTTCAAAAACGGGTACGACCAGTCGTAGCCCGTACCGTAAATCACATGGTCTGGGTTTTTCACACGGGATCCATCTTCGAACACAACCTCAAAGTTGTTCCCATTCACCTCGTAGCTGTGAATAACTGGTTTGTGAATAAGATCGGGGTGCGAAGTGAACCTTTTTCCAACAGTGCGTACAGATTGGTAGACAGTGGCACCAGCCCGTGCAATTAGCTTGGAAAGATCGGCCCCGGAGGCACGGGATCCAACTACAATCACGGTCTTGCCAGAGTACCGATTTGCATCCCGGAAAAACTTTGCATGTTGCAATACTGTGGGGAATTTTTCTTGTACAGAACGTAGGCCGGGGACGTCTGTGATGTGGGGGACGTGGTAGTGGCCGGTGGCCACAACAACTGCATCGAAATGACGTTGGTACCATACGTCAGAATGAGCTGAAGCAGAAGAATCCGAAGGATTCTTCTGTTTATCTTTACTTTCCCACCTTTCGTTTCCCTCCTCTCTTATAGTCAACTTAAACCTATATCCCCCATCCACCTCCACTCTCTCAACATCTTCAATTGTACTGCGAGTCACCAACTCCAATTCGGGCTTATCAAGGTTTCTTCTAATGTAACTATCAATGTACTTTTGCACAACAGGACCTTCAACATACTTTGATTTTGTGTAATTAACTTCACTTTGTTCATTCGTTTCTTCATCCTTTTCCTCACTCTTTTCTTCAGTCTTCTTCCTCTTCTCATCCTCATATGTTTCCTCCCTCGGCCACTCTTTCAAATCACTAAACGTCATAAACCCCTCAATAATATTCGTAGTCAATCCCTTATAACTGGGAGTCTTCACAAATCGTTCCTGTTGGTTTCTCGGTAAAACCAACACTTCTGCCCCCGAATCTATATGGAACGGATTCTCCAACTGGGGATCCGTCACCGCAGCAGTCCTCCCACTTTTCAAAATATCATTGGGGGTCTCAATAGTTTCCTCGTCCAATACCCAAACTCCCCCAAGCTGCTCCCTCCGCTCGAATATGGTTACGTAAGCACCCTCTTTGAGCAAGGCGTCGGCCGCAATGGCACCGGAGGCTCCTCCTCCTATAACAGCCACTGACTTGACGGGGTTAACACGAACAGGTTGATCGGTTGCAGTGGGCATGTCTCTTGAGGTGAAGGTCCCAAGTCTACATATTTATGTCTTCATATTTATAAGGTATTAATTCGCAATATGCCACCACAGTTAAAAAACGAGCGTAGGTTCTTATCATCTATAATTTTCTAATGATCCCTTATGATTTCAAATCATTCTGAACATTTCCTATCGATTCTGAACATTTCCCCATCCAATCATTTGCTCAATCTAATCATTTCCTTTTTCTTAGATCCTTCTCAATATGCTCTTCTTGCTCTCAATACTTTCTGCAACTACTACTAAGTACCTATTTTTGCTACCTGATAACGGAGATAAATGAAATGATCCGGAACCACAGATCCACTTTTTATCCACTTTTATCACTATCTATGATACCATCTCGCATGTTATTTTTGTGTGGCTTCAAAATTGATCCAATCTTGAGCAAGCAAATTGTCAAGCTGGAAACTGGTATATGCTAGAAGATATTCACTCCATTTGAAAACGGTGAATACACAGATTTTGAGGATAGTTCGTCTTGATCTTGTGAGGGTTCGTGCTATTTTTCTTATATGCAGGACATATAACGTCTTTCTCAACCTGATCTCTTTCCCATTTGTGTTTCTCAACAATACGACTTCGTGGCCAAGCTGGTTAAGGCGTAAGACTGTTAATCTTGAGATCGTGAGTTCGATCCTCACCGAGGTCGTTT
>JAJMSN010000038.1:0-146074 GCA_030558435.1 Kodamaea kakaduensis
TTTGAGCAGACCAGAGAAATAGAGAGGAAGTTTACAAATGGCTGCAAAATATTTTCTCCATACTTTAGCCCCTCATGAGAACACAATAAGAAAAGATATTAGTCAAGGTGGAAGGAAGCTTTTTTACATCAAACTACTAATTATATGTAATTCAGAAGGTCTTATTTCATATCTGTACAAGTTTTACGGATCAATTTGGATGAAAATTGACCATACTGGCTTCTTGGTTAATAATGGCTGCGAAAAAGTTGTGCACAAACGCGTTGTGCACAAACAGAACGGCTGAACATTGAGAGAAGCAAAGTTTTTCCGTCAGTCTATATGCCTGAATTGAACTAAGGATGTTCGGCTAGTCCATATCACACCTCAACTGATCGAACACTCCATCTTTTACTGTTGACCGAAGCGTGCAACTTACCTCTCAACTTCCTCTCTAATTTGGTCAATCCTCTTCTCATCGTCCATCAAGCCATCACTCTCAATCTCGCATCCTGTAGTTCCTTTTATGTGGTTATAATGAGGTCCCAAGGTATGCAATTTGTGCGCAAAAACTCGAAAAAGTGGGAATTGGATTCACCCTGATTTTCGCAGCCAAATCTATGCGTCTAAACTTAGAATCTGTGATCCGGATTGACAGATCAGCTGACTTAAAAGAAATAGAATAGGGTCTTGGGTATGCACCATAAAGATTATGTGAATAAAGATTACGTAATTTGTTACGTAATTCTATCATTTGCATAGGAGAACCGTCAGGAGTGGAGATCTCAGGATGGAAGATAATCTTGGGAAAGGGGCAATCTTAATGATGTTGAGGTGTTAGTGAAAGGAAAAAAAGTTGACAGCTTACAATTTTAAAAAATTTCGCAAAAAAGGTAGAATATTTTACAGAAACTGCCCCATTAATCGATTTCGATCCCCTTTGTGCACAAAACGATCTCAAAAACTTTCGGCACACAATGTCGACCAACATGGTGCCCAACGCCAATTTGATTCTATCAGGAAGTTTACCTTGGTATGACTTGACGGAGTGCAGGTGTACAACCAAAAGCAGGTTAACTTATTTGTAGATTTGATTACTGATACTTGGGTACTTGAGTATTTGATCGTTTCAGAGTAAGGGCTGCTCAGTGAGCCCTGGATAAGAATCAAGAAACAAGCGATTCAAGCACAAAAACAATTGACTTTGTTCTCCCAATGGCCTGTTTCTTGAGTGTGATGTTCTCCCTATCCTTTCCAGCTAATCTTTCAGTAAGCCTGGTGAGTCATGTAAATTCGGTACTATACAATGAGTACAATTGAGCAATCAGTGACTGCTTGCTAAGAGGTTGGTTAGAGAAGTAAAGATTAGCTGCAGTAGAAGTAGTAGAAGCGGTGGTAGAAGTAGTGGTAGAAGTAATGGTGGTACAAGTAGAGATAGAATTAGTACAAGTAGAAGCAACGTAGCAGTAGTTATCATTTACTATCACCCAAGTTACAATTCTGCTCTTCATCTGTCCCATTTGTGGTTATTCATGAGGAGCTTTTGGGAATGGCTGCAAAAAACTCAAGTGACACAAAACGAAAAATTCGCACTGAGGAACGCCAGTTTTGAGTAACAGTAGGCTTTAGTAGTTCACTGAATGTACAGCAAATGAAGAATGTACACCAGAAACCATAGGGGGTTACTCGCAGTGAGTCAGTGGTTTTGCGAAACACTATCGTAAGGGATTGCAAATCTGATCACCTCGCATCAAATTGATTTGCTTTGTGAACCTATGATCATTTCTGTCAAAGCAAATCTATGGTCATATTCTATACAACATTTCTACATTCGCTTAGATTCGCTTGGCTCATCTATGCTCATTGTGCTCCTCGAATCTGCAAATAATGATGAAATTAATGAATATGAAAAGAAAAATTGCATGATTATTTGTAGTATGAGCATAGATGAGGATAGATGAGCGAAGCGAATCTATGTGAAAGTACTTATCTTTGATACCAGACAAGCCCATCATTCTCAAACTCGAACAACTCGCTTCGCTCGCTGTTCTTTCTACAGTGCTTTGAATGACATTGTCACTCTCTTCCAACTGATTGTTGATTCTATATACAATCTATAATTTTTCTCCAATAAATACCACTGACCTCCCGATTAAGTTGAGGTTCCATCATCTGAGGGATTCTAGCAATGTGAGAATAATGAACAAGAGAATGGTCAAGGTTCTCCCTGTATGCAATCATGTGCGAGATTGTTGCTAATGTCACTCTGAGCAAACTGATTTTTTAAATTTGGTCATCTCAGTAATCGAGGGTCTAATTTTTGGGTGATCCTTCAGACACAATGTTGCGTAGCAAGATTGTTGCAATTGTGGTCTCACAAACTTGCTATTGTGTTAATTTTTGGGTGATTCACAATCTTGTTATGAAGATGATGTCTAATTTTGGCACATTCACAATCTTGCTACGCAAGATTGATGCAATGAGTCGTCTCACAATCTTGCTTCGCAAGATTGTCTAATTGGGTGATCCATTCACAATCTCGCTTCGCTCGATTGAACATTTCTCACACAATTCGCTTCGCTCATTGTGTGAGTGTTATATTATCTATCAACCTAGCCACCCCCCCATCCTCCCTCTTCATCCTCACTGCTGTCGACAAAATCGCCCCATCCACCACCTCATCCAAATCGTCCAAAGTGAGCGGATCTGAAACCGCCACATACTCCACCTCATTCCCCCCAAAAACTTCCTTCACTGCCTTTATAATCTCACTAGCTTTCGTACATCCCTCCTTATACACTCTTTCACCCTCACAAAGAGCCCTGTAGATCACCGCGGCCTCGTCCTTGGCCGCCTCCGAGAGGTACGCGTTCCTCAGGGACATGGCCAAGCCGTTTTTTTCGCGGAGGGTGGGCACCACATTGACCTTTGTGTCTATGAGAAGGTCGCGCACCAAATTTTTCAACACCACGCACTGCTGGGCGTCCTTCTGGCCCACGTACAAGTTGGTGGGGTTCACCACATTGAGTAATTTTGTCACGACAGTTGCCACACCGCGGAAAAACTGCGGTCTGGTGACACCCTCCAACTGCTCTGAGCATCCAAGTACTGAAACAAAGGCCCCGCGCTGTTGGCCCACGTCTAGGGGGACGCCCAGAGGGTACATTTCCGATATTGCAGGGACAAACACGGCGTCGATGGGGCCGAAATTGGACTCGAGGAGCTTGAGGTCGGACTCGAGGGTGCGTGGGTAGGAATCGAGGTCCTCGTGGGGAGCAAACTGCAGCGGGTTGACAAAGATGGAGACGATGGTGCGGTCGTTGTTCTTGAGGGACTCGGAAACAAGCGAACAGTGGCCGGCGTGAAGTGCGCCCATAGTGGGGACGAAGCCGACGGATTGACGCTGGAGGAGGTGGGCCAAACGCCACTGGCGGACCTGCAGAACGGTGCGGAGGATTGTGGTCATCGAGCGCTACCAGGTGAAAAATGTGAAAATTAACAAATTCGAACAACAAATGAGCGGAGCGAATTTGTTCAAAGTTCGAATTTGTTCATGGAAGTTAAACAACACCTCAAACACTACTAGTTCTAACAGTAGATCAAACACAAGCAAATTAGAGTGAAAAGTGAAAATTAATAAAATAGAGGGAAATTAGTAAAGAGACGGTGGGTGAAAATTGAGTAAATTAGTGTCATAGTGGTATAGGAAATAGTAGTAAATAGTAGTAAATAGTAGTAAATAGTAGTAAATGGTAGTAAATGGTAGTAAATGGTAGTAAATAGTAGTAAATGGTAGTAAATAGTAGTAAATGGTCGTATAAAAGTAGAATAATAGTAGTAAATAGTATAGTGAGAGTAGTGAGAGTAATGAGAGTGTAGTCAAAGCATAGTAAAAGTATACTGAATAGTATCATAGTAACTAGTATCATATTCATAGTTTATGAGAAGTAGAACTTATCGTGTATACGAATAATTTCGCTTCGCTCATTATTCACAATTATTCGATTTACTTGCCGACATATAACCGACATCACACTTCCACAATCACATTTCCCGCGGACTTCCTCGGTCAGCCCTGATCATCCCACCCCTATGCAGTATTCAGGTGCCATCATATTCAATAGGGTATACAATATAGGTGTAATAGGTATATGTTAGTAGTTAAGTAGACAAGCGTAACAAGAGTAGGTAGTGTGGGTAGAGTGAGGTAGTGAACTGTCCAACATTGTGTTCTCCTCAATTCCCATGATTTGTGGAGAAAATATCCTCGGCTCAAAAAATGCGGGGACTTTTCATATATAACGATAGCAAGTTCCAGAACTAACTACTACCAGTGATAGTGATTGATTATTCATAGTGATTGATTATTGATAGTGATAGTGACTACAAGGCAATTGACTACCACAACTTCTTTAGATTATTTTCACTACAGTACAACTGCAGTTAACGACAGTTAAACAACTACAGTTACATTTAAACAACTACAGTTACATTTAAACAACTACAGTTAAACACAGTTAAACATAGTTAAACACATTTGAACACAGTTAAACACAGTTAAACATAGTTAAACCTAGTTAAACAGTTAAACAGTTAAACAGTTAAACAGTTAAACAGTTAAACAACTACCAACTAAGTAAAGCTTTACATTTATAAAACACCTGCTTACTTTATCATGTCCTTTGTTTGCGAGAAAAAAACCATTGATGCTTATCCCGTCAGGGGTCCCGGTACCGTTGTGATGTTGGACGACAAGTTAAAGATTGTGTACAACAAGTTCAAGACCACCAAAGCCATCCCCCACGATGCCATCAGATTCAACCTCATTCTTGCCCACGGTACCAGTATGAACAAGTCGGTTTGGAACTACTACGTGAAGAAATTGTACGCTGAGTCCGGTAAAAAGTGGCACCTTGACTGTATCATTGCCTTTGATGCTGTTTCGCACGGTGACTCTGCCATGGCCAACCGCGGAAAAATTGGTGCTGTGAATTTCTGGCCCGACAATTCGCGCGATATCAATGAGATTCTCCGCAATGAGCAGAGAACCACCGGTGACTTCAAGGTGACTCCCTTGAACCGTACCGTGTCGATCGGCCACTCTTACGGTGGGTACTCGTGTATTATCGGGAGTGTTTTCGAGCCTGCACTTGTGGATTCCGTCGTTAGTATTGAGCTGGTGTACTTTGGGTCCGAGGAGTACGGCAGACACTTTGCCAAACGTTTGCACAAAATGGCGGGGTTGCTCATGGACAAGTTCGACTCGTTGGAGGACGCTGAAACTTACTTTAAAAAGTTCCACTTCTTCAAGAACTTCCACCCGGAAATCATGGACGATTTCCTCAAGGACGAGCTCGTGACCATTCAGGAGGATGGCGAGACCAAGTACATCACCAAATGTGATGCGTTTAGCCAGATGACAAACTACTTTGGTGCTCCAAAGTCGATTCCACAGAGTATGGTGATGTTGGCTGCGGTGACTGTGCCGGTGTTCCAGATCGTGGGGAAACAGGCAACTTGGAACCCAAAGGGTGCAACCGAGTTCTTCAGACTGTCGGTGCCAGATAAGCTCCTCACGTACCTTGATCTCGAGGGAGAACACTTGCTCAATGCCGAGAACCCAGACCCAATAGTGGACGCAATCTTGGGACACTTGGACAAGCGCCTGGTGGATGTCGTGGAGGAGGAGAAGTTGAACCCAGTGCATGAGTTTGGGAACGATAGGGAGAAGATTAGAGAGAGCCAGTACGATAAGTTGTTGAATGGTAGGTTTGCGGAGGTGTATGGGTATAATATGGAGTCGGTGGATACGTTCGAGAGGGAGGAGAAGTTGTAGTACATCGTACGAAGAGTAACATCGAACGAAGAGTAACATCGAACGAAGTGAGATGTACTCGAAGTGAGATGTACTCGAAGTGAGATGTACTTGAAGTGAGATGTTACTTGAGGTACTTGAAGTACTTTAAGTACTCGAAGTACTCGATGTAGTCGTACTCTATGTACTCCACATCACTTTTCCACCCAATCAGTAGATTTATAGTTTATTTATTATATTTTCATTGAGCATTCTGTAATTTTATTATATTTTCATTGAGCATTACTGTACTTTTATATTTTCATTGAGCACTGTATGGCTGCAAAATCCTGTATATAGTGAATTATGCGAAGAATTGTTCTGAGAGTATTGGAACAGAACAGTTGAGCGAAGCGAAATTGCTCATTTTTCAGTAGAATATGGATTAACTGGCAGTTGAACAATTTCGACTTGCTTAATCGTTCATAATTTGGTAGAACATGGAGTAATTAGAACAATTGTTCATTGACTGGTAGAACATGAAGTAACTGGAACAGAACAATTGAGCCAAGCAAATTTGTTCTTTGATTGGTAGAGGAGTAATTGGACAGTTGAACAATTTCGCTTCGCTCAATTGTTCATTTTTTGGTGAGGGTAAGTGGAACAGTTGAACACAGAGTGACTGGAACATTTTGAACAGTTTCGCTTCGCTCAATTGTTCATTGGAACAATGCCCTTTCAAATGTTGGTTACAAACTTTTGGTTCATCAGGTTTCTTGTGTGAAGAGATATGTGGGACATTGATAAATAGATGATTTCCATATTTGCACCGCACCGTTTCTGCCTATTGAAACTGTTCGACGTACTCACAAGAACAAACACTCTCTTAAGACCATCTATCCACTCTTGCTGTAGTGAGTATTTAAACTCTACACTGCTTTCGGACAACACGTTAAGAGTCAACTATATGCAGGTTACTAAACTGGAGCGTCAGTCCCACTCGATATGAGCGAGTGTGGTATTCTTCATGAGCCTGGGGGTAGGATGTAAGGAACTGACATGATTTTCAGCACAAGAGTTATATCTCTTAAGGTTAAAGGTATAAAAATAAGACATTGAAAGACTTACACAGAAGATTATTATGCCTACATCAGTAGCTAGGTCTTTCAATAAACCAAGTTAGACATAAGTTGCATATCTACCACGTAGAATCCTACAGTTATAATGCGCTTTGAAAGGGAAGGAAATCCGATGGAACGTACTAGCTTAACTACTACACTCAAGTCTGTTGAACACTGACCACTATCAAATAACTTGACACTTGATCATATCGAGTGAAAGCACATGTTTTATGTAATGTATTACATAATGTCGTACATAATCATAATGTATTACACAATCTATTACACAATCTATTACATAGAGGAAGCACCCAAAGTAAGGACTGAAAGAAAGATGTGAAAAAGGAACACAAGTAAGAGCTAGCAAGGTTTAAGAAGTAGTGAAATAAGAATTGGAACTACAGTGTAATGGTATACTTGAGTAGGAAAAGTAAGACTTACGAACTAGGTATAACTAGAGCAGTAGAAAGAGGTAGAAAAAGTACGAAACAGTATGAAGTCACTATTACTAGGTATGTGAATTTCAAGGAATTCCAGCAAGTACACTTTAAAGTCAACTCGGCTATTAATCAACATTTAATGGTTGGTACAATTTGTATTTTCGCTCAAACAATCTCGCTACGCTCGATTATTTTTTTTTTGCTCATCACCATGGCTACCAGAGAACAAGTTCTTGCATACATCGATGACTTCTTGTCGAGGGATTCCTCTCTCTCCAAGACATCTGCTGCCTTGAGAAAGGAACTCAAGAAAGAAAAGGTTGAGTTGCCTTCTGTTGACGCTAAACTTGAGGAGCTCATCGCGAAGGAGAGTGAGAGTGTTGATTCGAGCGATGACAGTTCTGACAGTTCTGATTCTGACTCTAGTTCTGATTCTGACAGTTCTGATTCAGACTCCAGTTCAGACTCCAGTTCGTCAAGTTCTGATTCGGAAAGTTCTAGTGACTCTGATGACTCTGATAGTGACTCTGAGTCTTCAGACTCAGAGTCTAGTGAGAAGGAGGAAAAGAAGGAAAAGGAGGTAAAGGAGGTTAAGGAGGAAAATAAGGAAGACTCCAGCGATTCTAGTGACTCCGACTCTAGTTCGAGTGATAGTTCTAGTTCTTCAGACAGTTCAGACAGCTCTTCAGACTCTAGCTCTTCAGACTCAGACTCCGACTCCGACTCCGACTCTGATTCATCTTCCTCCTCCTCCTCCGACTCATCTTCTTCATCTTCCACCAAAAAGAGAAGCAAAACCTCTGGTGGATCATCCAAGAAACAAAAAGTTGAGTTGAGCTCCTCTCAAACCCCCTCGATTGCCTCATCTGAAGAGGAAACTGTTCTGGCTGCCACCGTGCACCCATCGCGCATGAACCAGATTCCCGCGAGTGCGGAGCCCGAGCTCCGTGAGGGCCAGAGAAAGCACTTTCTGAGAATCGACAGGTCCAAGATCTCGTTCGAGGACTCGGTTTTGCAGGATAACACCTACAAGGGAGCAGCTGGAACTTGGGGGGAGATGGCCAACGAAAAGTTGACCCAGGTAAGGGGCAAGGACTTTACCAAGAACAAGAATAAGATGAAGAGAGGTGCTTATAGGGGAGGGTCGATAACCATGGCATCGGGTTCGTACAAGTTTACAGATTAGGTGTGAGGGAAGTGATTGAGTGAAGTGTGACTAGTGAAGTGTGACTGAGGTGACTGGTGACTGAAATGGCTAAAGTAAAGTGACTAAGTGTCAAGTTAAGTAACAAGGTGAAGCGATGAGCTGAATAGAAGTTGTGAGGCAAAGATACACTTGCAGTATTGTAAGGAGTATTCTTGCTTAGAATATTGGTATAGATTAATTTAAATGAACTTATGGTTTGTAGAGCGAGGGAGTGATATTGAGAATATTGAGCAAAGTGAAGAATATTGAGCAAAGTGAAGAATATTGAGAACATTGAGAACATTGAGATAAGTGAGAATATTGAGAACATTGAGAAAAGGGGGAGAATACGTTTCGCTCATTGTACGAGTATTGATGGAAGAGGAGTATTGATGAGAAGGTGAACTATGATAAAGGGTAAGGATAAATGATGATGAAAGGATAAGGATGAATGATGATGAAAGGATAGGGATAAATGATGATGAAGTAAATGAAGGGGTAAAGGTAAAAGGAATAAAGAATAGGAGGGAGTAAGAGGAGAGGAGTAAGAGGAGAGGAGTAGGAGAGGGAGTAAATGATTAATACAAGTATCTCCTCAAACTTATTATCGCGGTCACTTGGGAACATCTAACTTGTCTTATTACGGGTAATCTAGCTACTTACACTTTGTCGCGTTTAGTCAGACGAGAGCTTGAACAGCTTTCGATGGTGTGTGTAGTAGTCACGTGTATGTGCTCCAATGGTTGTACAAAAATTTGCAGCCATTTTTCTGCAATTTTACATCACTCAAAGGAAAAGAAGGCGATCAAAATACCATCTTATATAATGACTATGTGCAAGAACGCTATTCTTTTTTCTTCAAAAATTGCAACTATTCACATTTTTATATTCCCTTTCTACAATATGTAGTGTTTCAATTTGTTCAGTCGAATCAACCGAGCGACCAAGTCAGAGACGAACCTGAATGGTGCCACCCAAATGCGGCTGATTCAACACCGTTTGCATGGAACCGGGTAATACATGTTTCTTCTAATATACGTGCGTTCAAACTTGAAACAAAGTCTTAGGGCTCTCCTATTAGGTGCACGGCTTTCTAACGATATACCATCTCGTATAGACTCTTGGGGTGTAGATGTAAAAGTGGACTACAGATGGACTTCATACGAGCAATAAGTGATAGAAACAAAATAGGATTTCGAGGTTGTCTTGTAGTGAATAAAGAATTACCTCGATTGGGTGAGCAGAGAACTAACCCGTTCGGATTGAATATGTCGACAGTCAGGGATTTGGTACGTTACCCCATAATGTAACTTGATATATTGCTAGAAAATACGGAGTAGCACAGTGGCTAGAGAAGCTCAGTTTATCCATAACCAAACCTACACATTTCAGGTTCGTCTCAGGTATTCCTTAGGGAACTACAGGGTGCCTCACATACTCAGAAAATCTCCATTGCATATTTGATGGCTGCAAAAATGCAACTTGCATAGAGGTCTTTTCTCACGCCCTCTCACTCATTGACTGACTCATCACTCCGACTTAGTCAGTAATCAGCCAGTCAGTCGGCAGTAAGTCAGTCAGTAGGTAACCAGTCAGTCACTCGTTCTTGATGCACTTCTGAAGTAACTCTAAAACTTTCCACAACCCAAAGCTTGTTCGTATTGTTTAATGACCATCCAACATCCTCAGCAAACTCACTTGCTTGTAAAATTCTATCATCTACTAGAACAAATCGAAGCGTTATCTTGTCCTCATTTTCATTGTTCACTTCTGTATCAATTTTTATTGTCTATTCAAGTATCACTCATCTGTTCTAAAATTCACATCTACTCGAGCTCGTCTCTCACTTGTTCATTTACTACCTACTCAAACAATCTCGCTCGTTTGTTTTTCACAATGTTCCATTGATACCCAAAGCACTAATCATTACTCCGGTACGTGATACTGTACACGATGACACTCAGCCATTGACTCTTTCTTAAGTCTGCCAGCTAGAGCTGAGAAAAGTGACAACCAAGTCTCCCACATTCTAACAATTAGGTTGATAGTTACTTTTCATGTTCAATTGTATTGGTATCGAAGTGTCTGTGTAACTGTTAATTGCCTTAACACATTCGAGTGTAAAGACACTCAAGTGTGGTCTTTAAAATTCCAGGTGTCTTTAATGATCTAAGTACTTAACTGCCTTCTCTTTAACTGTCTTTGTCTTAGGACACTGAACAATCTCGCGAGATTGTTCAAATTGTACTCTTAAAGACAATACGTTCAATTGTCTTTTACATCGCGAGGTGTGAATAAGACTAATGTGGATTGTGAAAAGTCCTCGTGAAAACATGTCATCCTCTTCACAACCTCGGAGATTGTCAAAAGTCCTTGCAGCCTCGCAACCTTGCTTCGGGTACTCGCATTACCAATCAATTAACTGTTGAAATTTCCTTTTTCGGCGTTTCCTTTTTCGGCTGCCGATAGCATAAATTTGCAGCCACCAGTTTCCTTTTCTTCCCTAGAAATGGAGAGAAGAACCCTAGAAAAGGGAGAAGAAGTCTGTGAAATTATAGGTATGCCGACTCCTAAAGCCAAGGTTGAGAAGAAAAGAAAGAGGGAGGGCGAGACTCGCAAACGACCAAGAGAAGGCACTTTAGGAGGTGAAGAGACTAAGCCCAAGAAGTCGAAGTCTGGTAAGGAGTCGAGGAAGAAGTCTTTGAAGAATCATCCTAAAGCGAAGCCACAAGGACAAGGACAAGGACAAGGAGAAGGAGAAGGAGAAGGACAATCACAATCACAAGCACAATTACAAACACAAGTACAACCACAAGTACAACCACAAGTACAACCACAAACCAACACACTAGCCCAACCACAAACCAAAAAACCAGCCCAACCACAACCACAAGCCAAATCACAACTACAACCTCAAAAACAAACCCAACCACAAGACCAACCAGAAATACAAACACAAATCCAAACAGCCCAACTAGAAACCAGAACCTTTGCCGAAGTGCTTGTCCAACCCCAAGTTGTATCTATCAAATACAACAGCAACGACTTTCTGAGGAAGGCCAAGTTCAAAATAAAACACCTTTATGCCAAAGCAGACCCCCCAAAGGATTTTGCGAAGCGCTTCCAGCAGTTTAAAGTCGCGCCTAAACATAAAACACCCAGTGTGGATATGAACAGACAACGGTATACCCGAGTCTTGAGGGAGTTTGCCCCGAGAAAAGGCATTTTGTACAAGGAGCCCACGCCCACCGAGCGGTACTACCAGCCGCAAATTGTGCGTGAAATCGAGGGTCCTGACGGGTGGGACAAAGCAGGGCTATGTGCTTACTGTACTGATGTAAAGTTCTACAACATGGGAAACATGGGAAACGGTACGGAAAAAAGTGAGTACGCAAAGCATCTACTGCGCAGACACGGTATTCTCGGGCCCAATAAAGTGACGCCAATTCCGTTGTATCCCCAGGTATACAGAGTCGAGAGAGGGAGAAAAGTGACTGATGTTCCGGGGTGTATTTGTCCGTGTTGCTATGATTTTATATCTCTTGAAAAAGGGCCGTCGGTGTATTTGAAGCATTATGCAAAGAGGCATAGGGGTGAGAAGGTGAAGAGTTATAAAAAGTTTGAGGGGAGGGTGGAGGAGTTGAGGAGGCACAATTGAGCACAATTGCACAATTGCACAATTGAGCGAAGCGAAATTGTGCGATTGTGAGAATGCTAGCAGTTTTTGTAGTAGCAGTTGTAGTTGCAGTTGCAGCTCTTACTGTACTGCCTTTTCTGTTCTACTGTGACAATCAGTGATCGACTTGATCTAGGAATAAGTGAGCAATGATTGAGCGATGAACAAACCAAATATGAATCAATGAATCGGTTATTCATAAATGTGAGAACATGAACACTGGTATGTTCTGTCAAAAATGAGACTATTCGCAGCCATTTTTGGTGAGTCAAAAAATGTTCACTAGATGGTCATAGCTAAGTTCATTGTAAGTCAGAAGTGTCAACACTTGCCTAGACATATGTTTTCAGCCATGTTTTGTTGGTTCTACTAACAGTGAGTTTTCCCTTACATAATTATAGGGGGGGTTGTAAGTTTATAAAGACGTAATAGAGATGTTAAAGACGTAATAGAGATGTTAAATAAAGACGTCAATCTAAGGTTATGTAAAGACTTAGAGACGTTAATCTAAAGACGGTAAGACGGTTAAGACGTTAAAGAGGGTAAAGACATAAAGATATCTTAAGACGATCTAAGACGTCAAGATGTCAAGACGTCAAGAATTCTTCGGACGTTAATCTACAACTATTGTGTAAGTTTGAAGTCACAGTCATTTGTGACGTTTTACATGAACTAGTCATGTTCTCCATTGTCTTCCTACATTATCTGGCGTACCTTCTGAATGACGGTTCTAGAGTGTCTTAAGGAATACACTACAATAGGACGAACTCTACCGATGAAGACCAATGAATTATCACCACTGAAAAACACCACTGAACTATCACCACTGAAAAACACCAAATTCCACTGAAAAAAATTCTCCTCACTACACTTCTCACCGACTCAAATTCCCCAATCAAACAGGCTGTGCAAGAACAATCACAAACCTTGAAAAAATATCATAAAGTAGCATGTTGGAAGTCATCGGTCAATGTATGTTGACCAAAGTTTGGCAGTCAAAGTTACAGTAAGTCTTCAAAGTCTTCCAGTCTTTCTAGTAGTCTGTAGAGAGTCTATAGAATCTCAAGTCTAGTGACTTAAACTCTCCAGTCTCCTTCTAGAAACTCAAGTCTCTAGAAACTCTCTAGAAGACCATGCTGAATTTTCAGATCTCGAGACCAACTTTAATTTTGTTCCAAACCAGTTCTGTGCAGAAGTCTTTGTGCTAGAAGAGTATGTGTATATGAACATATGTATAAGTCAACATATGTCATGTCAATATATGTTAACTTGTATCAATATTGAACATATGTTCAACACAACATATGTTCAATACAACATACGTTGGATACAGCATGGCTATGTGAACTTCTCTAAACATTCGCTTCGCTCATGTTTAGATGTTCAGCATCCCTGCTTATTTCCCCATTAAGAAATATATAAACACCAACAAACATCACACCAACGTTCAAATGTTCGTTCTCTGCCAGCAACGATGCTGCATGGATGAAGTCTCAAACAGATCGGTACCTAGTTACCAGTTTCTTCATGTATTCTGTTCATATGATGTTCATAAGTTCATATGATGTTCATTTCTCATTATCTTTATTCTCATCATTTATCATTTCTCATCATCACTTCTCATTCTCTTTATTCTAAATCTCCTCTTATTCACCTCACTAGTTCAACTCTTTCTCTCCTCTATTACCCTTCCATTTCATCCTATTTTCAATATTTTCATTGTTTGTAACCAGCAAATCAAAATCAAAACACATTGAATCACAACAGAAAAATCAACTGAACTACAAAAGTTGTAAAACTAACTACAAAACTAACAAAACAACACCTACACATCTACAATCTACACTACACCTACATAGTACACTACAAAACAACACACCTACAAACAACACACCTACAGATCTACAGATCTACTACAAAACAACACTACAACAACACACCTACCTATGAACTTGTTTAGGTCACCCAAACACGAGGATGTTGCCGACATCTCGCACTCCATGGAAAATGTCCTGATACTGATGGATGTGGACTCGAGCTACTCCAAGAACCCGCGCACCCCACAATCAAACAGATTCAAGGAAAATATCACGCCCTACGGCCTGCCCCTGAAGAGTATCCTCCACTCCAGTCCCAAGAAACTGCCGTCCAAGATCCCCAAGAATTTCAACTTTAATCAGTTGGGTCAGCCGGGTCAAAGTTTTGGTGGTGCTGGGGGCGGTAATGTTGGTGGTGCTGGTGCAATGGGTGGTGCTGGTGGGGCTGGTGGTGCTGGTGCTACTGGCGCTGGGGCCGTCCACCTTCACAAACTTCAACACAACATCAATCAACTCCAACCGTCTGAGAAAATATCCGACGAGGAGTTCCAGAGACGCGCAAACAATCCACGTACCAAGCGCCTTGCAAATGTGGCTCAGTTGTACTTTCTTGATTACTACTGCGACATGTTTGACTATGTCATTAGCAGGCGCGAGCGCACGAAATTAGTGCACGAAAAACTCGTGAGCGACGCCTCCTTTGCCAGTAACCCCCAGCGCCAGCAATTGGAGTGGAAAAACTATGTGGGCCGTGAGCGCGCCCTCTTGAGAAAGCGGCGTTTAAAGCCCAAACACAAGGATTTCGAGATGATTACCCAGGTAGGGCAAGGTGGGTACGGCCAGGTGTTTTTGGCTAGAAAGAAGGACACCAAGGAGATTTGTGCCTTGAAGGTGTTGAACAAAAAGTTGCTTGTGAAATTGGATGAAACCAGGCATGTTTTGACGGAGCGTGACATTCTCACAAACACTCGTCTGGAGTGGTTAGTGAAGCTTCTTTATGCGTTCCAGGACCCAGAAAAGGTGTTTTTGGCAATGGAGTTTGTGCCGGGTGGTGACTTCCGTACGCTTTTGAACAATACTGGTTACTTGATTCCCCCCCATGCTCGTTTCTATATTTCCGAGATGTTTGCTGCTGTGAACTCGTTGCATGCGTTGGGGTTTACTCACCGTGATCTCAAGCCCGAGAACTTTTTGATTGATTCCAAGGGTCATATTAAGTTGACTGACTTTGGTTTGGCTGCGGGGACTGTACTGAATGACCGTATTGAGTCTATGCGAATCAAGTTGCGTAACCTCGATGAGTTGAGTGATGACTTTCAACTTCCTTCGAGGCTCATGAATGAGCGTCAGAAAATCTTTAAGGAGGCCCAGGGTCACCTCAATTTGGCAAACTCGATAGTGGGGTCTCCAGACTATATGGCCTTGGAGGTTTTGGAGGGGAAAAATTATGACTTTACCATAGATTACTGGTCGTTGGGGTGTATGTTGTTTGAGGCCTTGTGTGGGTACCCGCCTTTTTCGGGTACCAAGCAGGATGAAACATACTACAACTTGAAGCATTGGAAGACGACGTTGCGCCGTCCGCAAACAAAGGATGGGAGGTATGTGTTTAGTGACCGTACATGGCAGTTGATCACACGGCTCATTGCTGCCCCGGGACAGCGACTCGCAAACTTTAAGCAGGTGCAACAGATGGCATACTTTAGCGATATTGGCGATTGGGAGGGGTTGAGGAACCGTGCGCCGCCATTCACGCCACAGCTCGATAACGAGGAGGACGCGGGGTACTTTGACGACTTTGAGGATGAGGAAATGATGCAAAAGTACAAGGATGTGTTTGCAAGACAGGAACAGAATGAACTGTTGTTGGAGAGGGGGGGGAAGACTGAGAGCAAGAACTTTATAGGGTTTACGTTCAAGCACAAGTTGAATCCGAATAATAAGTTTAATGGGGAGGTGAATTTGTTGAGGGCGGGGAATAGGTTGGATCCGTTGGCTACTTTATATTAAACAACCGAGCGAAGCGAGGTTGTTTAATTGGAGTCATTTCGAACAACCGAGCAAAGCGAGGTTGTTCGATTGTTTAGTATACAGCGAACAATCAAATCAAACATTCGAGCGGAGCGAGATTGTTTGATTGCTGAGTACACATTCGATTGATCGAAGCTCAATTGTTCGATTGTTTGAGTGAGCAAAGAAGTGACTAAAAGTATAAATGAGGAAAGAGACTGAGAAAAGCACAGATGAACAAAGTGAATCTGTGCTTTGTAAGAGGTATCAACTGTCCCTCGCAAGTATTTCCGCCCCATTCCTGCTCTTTCCCTCGAACAATTTCGCTATGCTCAATTGTTCGCTTAATTGTTCGCTCAATTTGCTCAATTTGCTCAATTGTTCATCACAGCAAGTACTACAGCTTGCTGTTCAGCGTTTAAAGTTTTGAACTGCGCTATCGGGATCGTTCCCTCATGGTCTTGGACCGTCTAGAGTATGTATAGAAGGCATTGTATGAGATTTTGTAGATGATCACTAGATGAGCGAAGCGAATCTGGTGTGAAGTGACACACAGACATTAGTTCTCTCTGAAGTGACAGACAGGACATTATTCTAGTGTGAGGTGAATGATAAGACATTAGTTCTCTAGGTGAAGTGACTGACAGGACATTACCTCTCTAGTGTCGAGTGAAAAAACATTAGTTTCTCTTGAAGTATCGGCATGCCAACAGAACATCAGTTCTCTAGTGTGAAAAACGAGAATACCGGCTAACATGACATGTTCACTCATGTGAGTGAACCCAAAACGTAGTTCTTCTGCCTGGTGGAATTTCATTCATGCACTGGTGGAACGATATTTGCGTTGCAGAAATGCCGGTTATAGTTGCATCTAGAAAATAGAAGAGAGAAGAAAAGGTTGGAATAGCACTTGAAGTGTAGTTTGTGCGCAAAGTATGTTGTTCTCAACAAGCGAAGTAGTTGATGAGTATATGGTTAAGATGAGATGAGCTTTATGAGATGGTGTTGATTGTTGTGACATATGAGCTGAATACGTCAAATTTTTTAAGACGGTTAGCATCATTACTGCACAATAGAGATCCTTGAGATCGAAGAAGCTGAAAGAAGTAGACTAGGTGCGCTAGATTATTGACTTTATAGTGCAAGTTTGCTGGGTCTGAAAATAATGGCTGCGAATGGCTGCGAAATTAGAAGATAGCAAATGACACTAGATCGTTTGTGAGGTTGTGAGGCTGTGATGGTGTGAGGTTGTGAGGTGTTATTGATGGGAATCTAAACTCTATGAAACTACTGAGAAAGAGGGAATCTACAATGAGTACTGGATTAAAAATGAACTAAAGTAGATGTTGACCACTGTTTTAGAAGTAGTGAAGTGAGATGCAAATTGACAACGAAAGATTGTAGTTCTTCAAGAGTAATTAGATAAGATGTTGTATGTATATGTAGATGGTATGTGTTGTATATTGTAAATCGTGTATATTGTAGAAAAGAGTAGAAGAACTAACTAGAACAAAGGAAGGGATAACCAATTGTAAGTCTTTAAAACTCCACCTCTACAACTGAGGATTCCCGATTCTTGTGCTGTATACGAACAAATGCAATTGACACCAACTATGACTGAGGCACACACCAAAACTCTGTTCACTTTGATCGCTAGATTGGAGATTGTTCAGTAGCAAATACTAGACAAGTATATATTATAGTGTTTCCTCTCATCTGGTTCAGCATTGCTGATGAAGATTGTTCTAAATTGGGCATAACATTCAAAGTTATCAGTTCTTCTTTGAATCATCATTTCTTAGTATTTTCAATTATACACTATCTATGCTTTCCTGACTATCAACACGAGCTGTTGTGCTTACAAAGGTTTAATGATGATTAAATCGCTTTTACAAAGACCATGATTTGAACACTTTTACCTGGTGTTCTTAACAACGTCAAAATAGATCTGAAGTGAGTAGCACTAAAAGTTGGATCAAGGAGTGCAAATTAAATTTCAAATTTGCAATCGCGTCTCATTGATGTTCCTTTGTCCTTCTTACTTTTTGGTCTGCAAATGACTCGTTGCACTTCTGCTCAATAACTCGTTGCAGCTCAAATAACTCGTTGCTCTGGTCTACGCTCAAACAACTCGCTCGTTGTTCTGTTCTTTCATTATTTCGTTCTTTTATTTCTATTGTACATGTCCTCCTCTATTAGCCTCTTCTACTCATGATTTGATCAGGATCTCAACTTTCGTCGCTTGACTGAAATGTGAGTGAGTCTGCCAGAACCTTGTTCTGATATTATAAACACTCTTTCATTAACATTTGTTGGGAATCTTGACAGACTGCTGACCCTTTCAGTCATTCTCACATTCTCATAATGGGTTCATTAGGTTAATTTCAAATCGAATTGCCTGTTCAGCTGTGAATTATCTTCAGTATGAATCACTCGATTGTTTAAAGCAACAATCAGCTTCACCAAAAATTGAAGCGATATTCGAATGATCAAGATGTTTCGAGTCTAAAATGATTTAGAAGTAATAAACAATCTCACGAGATGTTTTATGTTATCTCAAACAATCTCGCAATGCGAGATTGTCATTATTAAGTCATTTCAATCTCAAACAATCTCGCTTCGCGAGATTGTTATAATGAGTAATCTCAAACAACCTCGCTTCGCGAGATTATTTGAGTTGTTAATTCCTCCATACAAAGTCCCTCTCCACCTTCTCCCCAATCACCCCCCTCTGCTCCTTATGAACCCCCACAGCCTCCTCCAGGGCCTTTGCCACCACCCCAAACAAATCCTCCTGTGAAAAATCGCCCTGGCTCTCCAAAAGCAACATCTTATCCACCTGTGCATCTTTAATCGAGAAACACACCACGTGAGAGCTCCCCCATTCATCCTCATTCTTCAAAGTCTTCTTGACACAAACAAACGAGTAGTACAAGGCAATGTCAGCATCTACCAACGCATAGTACGCCGCATTGATGGCATCGCAGAGATCATCACTCGAACCCCCCACAAGAAACTGCACCACCACCTGGATGACCTGGCGGGGGTACTTGTAGCCTATGATTGCAGACTGGAGGACGTTTCTCAATCTGTCCTCCATAAGCTTTTCTCTGGTGGAGGTCAAGCCCTGGTGCGGCCTCACCACCACTTCCAACGAAGATGTGTTGGTGAGTTCCTGCTTGGGTTTGGCCTCGATTGGACCCACTACCGATACAACGACTTTGCTGGAGGAGGTCGTTAAAGACGCCGAACCATCGGACTTTTCAAGAATGCCTGTTTGGATCATGAGATGAGAATAAAAAAGAAAACTGAATACATAATTGATTATTGATTAACTACACTACATTGTATTACTACTACTAATACTACCACTACTACTACTACTAATATTAATACTAATACTGATACTAATACTACTAGAGCTACTACATTGAATTACTACTACTACTACTACAACAACTACTAGAGCATACTACAATTACCGCTGCTACTAATAATACATTGTGTACTACTACTACCAATACTAATACTAATACCAGAGCTACATTGTATTACTATTACTAATACTACTTGAGCTACTACATTGTATTACTATTACTACTACTAATAACATATTGTATTACCATTAGTACTACTAATACTAATACTACTAATACTACTAATACTACACTAAATTGTAATACTACTACCACTACTTTACTATATACCACTTCTTACTACTATATTACCATTACTTAACTTTCTACTATGTCTGACTACGAACAAGATTTATTGAACGACTTGAATGATTCTATGGATGATTCTATGGAAAATGAAGATAATGATGCTATGGAAAATGATAGAGAAAATGACTCTGAAAATGAGAAAGATAATGAGAAAGATAATGAGAAAGATAACGACTCTATGAAAGATGGTCCTTCCTCCCTCTACAACCTCAACTTTTCTCCCATTTCATTTGACTCACTTTCAAATGGAGACCCCTCATCTCACTCATCGATACTCCCCCTAATTCCCACCATTCTTGGTGAGATCGAAAGGTTCAGCTCCCAGTCAGAGTCCGATTACCAGGACCTTCTCAGTCTTGTCAGTGACGAGAGTGAAGAGTACCGATTTGTAGTGATGCTCAACGAGCTCACTCGCAGTGTGCACAGTGAAATCAACACCTTCCACCAGTACACAGTTTCACTCTACGAGCCAATTTTCCCCGAACTAGCGTCCCTCGTTTCGAACCCCGTCGACTACGCCCGAATGGTGATGCTCATCAAGGACAATCTTGGGGCCATAAAATCAGTACAGCCCCAACTCTCCACCATAGCATCCAGTGAAAAAGTCCTTGTTATCGTCATGGCAGCGTCGCTCTTGCCACCCCGGACTCTTACCAGTGAAGACTCCTACAAATTGGTGTCGTCGTGCCGTGTAATTCTCGAGTTGGACTCGCTATTGCAGTCTGCATCTGCGTTCATCTCCAACAAGTTGGCGAGATTTGCTCCCAATGTGAGTGCGATTGTGGGGCCTATCACTGCCTCCCAGCTCCTTATATCAACGGGTCTGTTGCGGCTGTTGGCGCTGACACCGTCGTGTAACTTGCCGTCACTAGGGGTGAAGGAACTCTCGACGGACCGCACAAAAACCAGGGTGAGGCAACCGGGGTACATTTACTCCAGCGATGTGCTACGCTATCTCCCGGACGATATAGCGAGGTCGGTGATGAGGGTGGTGAGTGGGAAGGTGGTGCTTGCGGCCAGAATGGACCTTGCAAAGTCGAGCCCTGATGGGAGTGCGGGCACAAAGTACTTGGAGGATATCACCTCGAAAATCGATCGCTTGTTGGCACCGCCAAAACTGGTGGGGGACAAGGCGTTGCCGTTGCCAGTGGACCAAAAGTCCAAGAAGAGGGGGGGGAGGAGGTTGCGGAAGTTCAAGGAACGGTTCCAGATGTCGGAGGTGAGAAGAGCTCAGAATAAAATGGAGTTTGGCAAGAGAGAGGAGTCGTATATCGATGCATTTGGTGAGGAGGTGGGGATGGGGATGGCACGGGGGATGAAGGCACAGAAGAGTGGGGTGAGAATGTCAAAGGGGATGGCGGAGAGGTTGAGGAAAAAGGAGGAGGGGAATACGTTTAGGGATGATTACTTGGAGACTTCGATCACTCCCACTCGCAACCTCGAGAGCTCTGCTCGAGAGGTTGCGAGTGGAGTGAGTGATGGAAATGACAAAAAAGACGAAGAGGAAGGAGTGAATTTGAATAGATGGTTTAGTGGGATTAAGAGGGCGAGAATTAGGTGAACAATTGAGCGAACAATGAGCGAAGCAAACAATTGAGCGAAGCGAAATTGTGAGTGAATGACAGTAATGAATACGGTGAGTAGAGTAATGAATACGGTGAGTAGAATGATGAATACGGTGAGTAGAATATTGGGTACGGTGAGTATAGTAATGAGTACGGTAGAGTAATGAGTGCAATCAGAACGGTGAGTACAATAAGCAGTTTAGTAATTAGTAGTAATGGGATTAATGAGAACAGTAAGAAGTACAAAGTACTGGAGTGAGTAAGTACAGTAATGAGCAGTACAGTAACGAGCAATTACATTAATGAGTAGTTCATATATCTCAAGTGTAAGTCCCTTACTGTTTGACCCTCCATTGTTTCAACGTTCTTCATTGTTCAGTTCAGGTGTTGATTATGTCATGTGCGTGCTTTTACATCTTTTAACACGGGCACTAAGATGACTCTTTCACTTCAATATGACCAGTTTGATGTCCACTTGTGAATCTTCAAATTGCCTCTTTGGGAAGCTTTCGATTCAAACCGTGTGACTGCCCTGCGAATCTCCTCCTACTAATGAATGAATCCGGGGGGTGGTTGATTGTCTACACTTATACTTCTTACTCACTCAGTCTAGTTCTGGAAACCTTGATACACAAACTCATTCTGAAAAGTTTCGTTACTTCGCATTACTCATCAGCCAACCTTCTGACATTTCTGGGACTTCTTTCGGTTTTCACGTTCATGTCGGTTCTCAACAAAGAGCGAAGCGAGTAAGTTAGAGAGAGGGTGAGGGAGTGAGCGGTGAGGAGTGAGCGATAGAGTAAGAGCGAGTGAGGAGTGAGTATTTTAGAATGAATAGTGAATGATTCTCTGAGATTTTAGTGTGAGAGTGAGAAGTGGGCATTAAATGGACTGTCGGGTCGTCCAATATTTAACCAGTGGAACCTGACAATCTGTTGTTGATTTAGGTCCGCTCGTGCGGTATATGACCTGCATATAGTTGACTTTTAACGTGTGGCTGCAAATTGAATCTTGAGGTTGCAAATTGAGCAACAATCTCGCTTCGCTCAATTGTTGCCTACTCAAGTATTCCTACTGCCCTCTATTGCTGGTACTGCTGGTACCACACCAATTGAAAGAAAAACTTAGCTTTAGACTTTGATGGACCATTCTGAACATTAGACAATAAATGAACTCACAATAGATTTGCTTCGATGCTCGGACGGTCTTGTTGAATGTTTACCAAAAGTTCCATAGCGTCATTGTTAAGTATGAAAGATATCACTATTCAGACCCAGCATGAATGAGAATGGTCTGTAACCTCCAGAGTATGAAATAGGGCCCTCAATTGCTAAATATCTGCTTTAATGTTTCATGTGCTCCGTGTTCTTAACTCAATCGTTCGTTCTCTCAACTTTGAAATGACAGTTGTTATGAAAGCTTCCCTTGATCTTTTGCTTCAAATTACATTCTTAGGTTTGAACAGTTTGAGTAACTGCTTATCCTTGATGTCTATTTTGTTTGCGTCCGAAATAGAATTCACCGTGTTGAATCAGAATTCACTATATTGAAATTCACTGAAAGTCATCACCCACCAGTACTTCAAAAATCAATAATACAAGGGGAATGCGTTCGATTGTTCATGACTGAAATATGACAGTGAAACAGAGAAAACCAAGATCAAAGATCTAGATACTTGAAAATGTCTTGAACTTCGCTCATCTTTACCAGCTCAAATTACTAGTATACACTTTATAGTCATGAGTCACCTCGTCCTGGCATTTCCTGCTTCAACCATTACTGAAACAGGTCTCAAAACACTAGCCCTCCTTCTGTCTGCTTTGCATAATCTGCTTCGAAGGATACCCGAGACGGAGAATTCTCCCTCAGTGGGGATGAAGCAACTATAATATCGCTACTCTTTATTATACTGACTCTTATCTGTGTTGATTTGACTCTTAATCTGTGATGACTCTTAATCTGTGCTATCAAATGTCTTCTATATCTGAACTCACTCAGACTCTTACTGTATACCCACACCTACACCAAATACTCTCTAAAGACATCTGAACCCTTCTTTCTTTACTCATGTCTGAGGCTATCATTGGCTAATTGAAGGTGACTCAGAATGAGTAATAAGTTGTAGGGTCTCTAGCACTGAGAAAGAGAACGGAATGGTAGGATCGCATTGTTCTGTTCTACTAGGCACCTAAACTACTTACAATCACTACTTTGCTGGCCAAGCCACCCACAGCTTGAAAGTGTTTTAGATTTATTACGAGTATTGATTCAAAAGAGTATATTCATGTATTTACAAGCTCTTAAGAGTAAACCTGATTTGAGAATATGACGTTCAGTTGAAGGTGTCAGTCTTACATTTGTTAGTGTGTAAAAGGAGACATGGCACCGATGGTGATCAATATACAGTCTTAGAGTGAGTCTATTTCGATAAGATTAAAGTCTCGGTGTTTGACATGTTGGTAGTGTCTAACTATGAACAGATTAGAAGTAGATTAAGAGTCACGATAGATTAAAAGTCACAACAGATTAAGAGTCACAACAGATTAAGAGTCACAACAGATTAAGAGTCGTGCGATCACATGTCAAAGAATAATCGAGATCAAGAGTCATAGAACATGAGAAACAAGAACGACCGAGAAATCAGTGAAAATATCAAATTGCAAAGTTTTAGAGGCTACAGATAATCACAGACTAGTGAAAAACAAGAGCAAGCAGTTGTAAAGTCATTTACCTCATTTAACTTCATTCATTCGTAGATTCAAGACTGAAAAATTACTCACAATTTTTCACCTTTTCCAACGACTTTTCTCCACTTTTTTGGCCTGTCCATTTTTATTCATTCCATTCACTTTCGTTCACTTTTATTCGTTTTCCTTCCCTTCGTTTCCACTCATATGTCAGCCATTCAAAATTGAGAGGCCTGAGACTGTAGAGATGGTCATTTATTGAGATGCCTGAGACTAGTGGTGAAAATTTGTATGCTTACATAAGCAATCCTCGAGTAGGTGATGGAACTATGACACTCAAGAACTGATTAGTGTGGCTTCATCATAAACAATTTCGCTTCGCTCAATTGTTTGGTAAATGTTGTCAATTGTTGTCAATTGACAACAATTATCAAATAACTGGAGTCATTGTCTAAAATGATTACTCACTATGACTGAATCGAATGCTCGCAAATTCTCAAACTTTTTTTTTATGAACCAAAGGTTCTCTCTTTTTCGACTAGCAACCCGATTGATGAGTGACGCCAAAGAAATCCCTGCTGCCGCTGCCGCTGCTGGCGGAGCCAAGCCCAAGACTCCCAAAGAGCTTGAGAAAGAAAGAAAGAAGGCCGAGAAGTTGGCCAAGTTCAATGCCAAAAAGGCTGCGCAGGCATCTCAAGCCGCTGAGCCCAAAAAACCCAAGAAGGAAAAGAAGGCTGCCCCCCCCCCAGCACCCGAGTTTGTCGACACCACCACCCCCGGTGACAAGAAGGTTCTTGTTTCGCTTGAAGACCCGGCTTTCAAGGCGTACAACCCCAAGAATGTCGAGCTGTCTTGGTACGAGTGGTGGGAGAAACAGGGTTTTTTCAAGCCGCAATTGACCAAAGACGGTAAGGTCAAGCCCGAAGGTGTGTTCAGTATCCCCGCTCCACCTCCCAATGTGACTGGAGCTCTTCACATTGGACATGCGCTCACTTTTTCGATCCAGGACTCGCTTGTTCGTTTCTACAGAATGAAGGGTAAAACCGCCTTGTACGTCCCAGGATTCGACCACGCTGGTATTGCCACTCAGTCTGTTGTTGAGAAGCAGGTTTGGGCTAAGGAAAAGAAGACCAGGTACGATTACGGTCGTGAAAAGTTTGTGGACAAGGTGTGGGAGTGGAAGGAGGAGTACCACCAGCGTATCAAGAACCAAGTCAAGAAATTGGGTGCCTCTTGTGACTGGAGCAGAGAACAGTTCACTTTGAACCCAGAGTATTCCGATGCAGTTGTTGAGAACTTTGTGAGGTTACATGAAGACGGTACCATTTACCGTGCTCTGCGTTTGGTCAACTGGAGTGTTCAGTTGAACACTGCAATTTCCAACCTTGAAGTCGATAACAAAAACGTTACTGGAAGAACCTTGTTGAATGTTCCAGGTTACGATGAAAAGGTTGAGGTTGGTGTCTTGACTTCGTTCTCTTACCAAGTTGAAGGATCTGATGAAAAATTGACTGTGGCCACCACCAGACCAGAAACCATTTTCGGTGACACTGGTGTGGCTGTGCACCCTGACGATGCTCGTTACAAGCACCTTCACGGAAAGTACGTTCTCCACCCATTCCTCGATAAACGTTTGCCCATTGTGTGTGACTCCGAGGCTGTGGACATGGAATTTGGTACTGGTGCTGTCAAGATCACCCCGGGTCACGACCAGAACGATTACCTCACTGGTAAGCGTAACAACCTTGAGGTTGTCAACATTTACACCGATGACGGTAAGTTGAATGGTGAGTGTGGTGAGTGGGCTGGCATGAAGCGTTTCGATGCCAGAGTTGCTGTTATTGAGGCCTTGAAGAAGAAGGACTTGTTTGTTGAGCAAAAGGACAATGAGATGACCATTCCAACGTGTTCGAGATCCGGTGACATTATCGAGCCACTTCTCAAGCCACAATGGTGGGTCAAGCAGGGTGAGATGGCCAAGGAAGCCATTCGTGTTGTGAAGGATGGCGAGATCAAGATCTCGCCCAAGACTTCGGAAGCCGAGTACTTTTCGTGGATGGAGAACCTCCAGGACTGGTGTATTTCCCGTCAATTGTGGTGGGGACACCGTTGTCCAGTGTACTTTGTTGAGATTGAAGGTGAAGAACACGACCGTTTGGACAACAATTACTGGGTTGCAGGCCGTAACATTGAAGAGGCTAGGGCCAAGGCCGAGAAGAGATTTGCCGGTCGCAAATTTGAGTTGTTCCAGGATGAAGATGTGTTGGACACCTGGTTCTCGTCTGCGCTCTGGCCCATTGCAACCATTGGATGGCCCAACGAAAAGGCGGCTGATTACCAGACATTTGCGCCATTCTCTCTTTTGGAGACCGGTTGGGACATTTTGTTCTTTTGGGTTTCGCGTATGGTGTTGTTGGGTACCAAGCACACTGGCCAGATTCCATTCAAGGAAGTGTTTTGTCACTCTTTGGTGAGAGATGCCCAGGGCCGTAAGATGTCCAAGTCTTTGGGTAATGTTGTGGACCCATTGGATGTGATTGCCGGTATTTCCTTACAGTCGTTGCACGACAAGTTGAAGGTTGGTAACCTCGACCCACGTGAGTTGGCCAAGGCCACCGAGGGTCAAAAGGCCTCGTACCCTAACGGTATTCCAGAGTGTGGTACCGATGCGCTCCGTTTTGCACTTTGTGCCTACTCGACTGGTGGAAGGGACATTAACCTTGATATCTTGCGTGTTGAGGGTTACAGAAAGTTCTGTAACAAGATTTACCAGGCCACCAAGTTCGTCTTGGGTAAATTGGGTGACGACTACAAGCCACCAGCTGCTCCTGCCACTGGTAATGCCCTTGTGGAGAAGTGGATCTTGCACAAGTTGAACAATACCGCTAAGAATGCTGCTGCTTCGATCGATGCCAGAGACTTTGGTGAGGCCACCAACTATATCTACAACTACTGGTACGAATTGTGTGATGTTTACATTGAGAACTCCAAGGCATTGATCCAGGACGGTACCCCTGAACAGCAACAGCTGGCCAAGGATACTTTGTACACATGTATTGACGGTGCTCTCCGTTTGATCCACCCATTCATGCCGTTTGTCACCGAGGAAATGTGGCAGCGTTTGCCACGTAGAAGCGGTGACGAGACCCCATCGATTGTGATTGCTCGCTACCCAGAGTACGACGCCAAGTTTGACGACAAGGCGTCCGCCGATGCCTACGAGTTGGTGTTGGATATCACCAAGGGTGCACGTTCCTTGTTGTCGCAGTACAACATCTTGAAGAATGGCCAGGTCTACGTCGAGTGCGGTAACGATGCAGTGTACAAGATTGCTTCTGAGCAGCAGGACTCGATTGTGGCCTTGATCAAGGGTGTGGAAAAGATCGAGGTTGTGAGGGACAATGTGCCTTCTGGATGTGCTTTGCAGGCCATTGGAACGGACTGTACGGTCCATGTGTTGGTGAAGGGACACGTTGACTTGGACGCCGAGATTGCCAAGGTGGAGAAGAAGTTGACTGCTGCTAGAGAGCACGAGGCCAAGACTAAGGAGGCAATTGGCAAGTTCACAGACAAGACCAAGCCAGAGGCTAGGGAGAGTGCAACAAAGAGATTGGAGAAGTTTGTTGCGGAGATTGAGGGGTATGAGCAGACTATTGGGGTTTTGGAGAAGTTGAGAATCTAATCAACAACAAGCAACAACGAGCGAAGCGAGTTGTTGGTTGTTGTTGGTTAGTACCTCAACAAGAGCTGAGCAACAAGAGCGAAGCTTGAGGGACCCAAAATCATACCTCACATTGATGTATTGAGTAGATTGAATAAAGATTATATTATGAAATGTAGATTAATTTTGTGTCACCTTTGCACTTTGCAAATTTCGCTTGTTGATGATAGCCTCACCAACTCAACAAGAGCAAAGTGTTGACGCTTAAATAGAGCAGCGATGTGAGTTTTGGCTAGCACGTTTCCCGACGATGCAACAAGAGCAAAGTAATTTTTGTGCCACACCATCCTAAGAATTTGCGAAGCAAATTGTTGAGTCATACTTAACATACTCAACATACATACCTCAGCAACTTGTTCTTGGAAGCAGTAGATGAAGATTGTATCTCGAAATGGGAGATTCATTGACATTCACACTTTTTGTAACTTTTTGCAAAATTCCCGAAAAATTTGTCTCTTCTTGAAAGGAAAAAGTCTCCTCGGATACCAAAGAAGTTGTCATTAGTTAAGGAAACCTGCAAGAATAAAATTATTGAAAGGGTAAGGACATCCGAATAATGAGTGCAGTGCTAAAGGGCCACCGAAGCCCTCAAAGGGCCATCTCACCAACTCTGAAAATGGATTTTTGATTGTCGAATGGCTGCAAATTACTGAATTTGGTGAAAAAACGGAGACAATAGTGAGGGTGGGATGGTGGTGATATGAGAGTGAGTGATAGGAGAGTGAGTGAAGATGGGTGGTGACCAATAGGAGTGTAAAGAAGTGGAATGACCATCACTTGGACTGACCTCTAGTCTGACTTCTCTAGTGCTCAATTAAGCTCGCTCACTCACGCTAGACGAGAGAATCACTACTTAATAAGCATGCAGTTTGGAAACCACCTCACCTGTAAAGACTTCAACAAGAGTCGATCATCGTAAGTGCAAAATTTTCTGCCTTTCAACAAAAAAGTGTTCAATAGTACATGGCCATCTTCAACCACCGCCAGTTGATCTTCACTTGGCTTTTCCTTTTTCTCGTCCCTCATTTATTCACTCAATTTCGCTCAGTTGTTTTGTCAGTTGTGTAATACCCATTCAAAATGGCTGCAAAATTTTTCTTTATTTCATTCTTAAAAATCAACACCCTCTTCTCTTTATCTCTCCCTCTCTCCCCCTCTTTCTCTCTCCCTCTCTCCCCCTCTTTCTCTCCCCCTCTCTCCCTATCTCATCTCCCTTCTCTCAATTACAGATTGTGTTGGGCCGTTTCATATGATTCATATGCGCCTTTTTTAAATGCCACCTATACTGCGTAAGCTCTCCCCTGACCTCTACGATCTTGTGGCATTCTGGGCACACGACTCCCGGGCGAAGGTAGTTCAATAAATCACAAATACTTTTCTTCACCTTGCTGATCCAGTACACATCAGGATACAAGGGAATGGACGTGAGCACATTCCCTAAGAAAATCCCGTGCCGGGACCAAAGGTGTCTGGAGTACCCTTCGCCTTTGGTGTAGCAAAACACAATGTCCGGACAGTAGGGACACAAGCCCGCCTTTGAACCCTTGATAGGCAATCCCTCGTACTCAAAGTACCGCACAATCTGCGGGATGTAGGGGCATGTGGCACTGAAGTTCTTTTCGAGCAGGTACACACAATTTGCATGCTGGTTTTGGCTGCGAAATTCCTCAATGTTGCGAACGTACCGCTCCCTCTTGATGTACACACAAGGTTTCTCCAAAGATCCTTGGCTCTTAGCTGAATCAACCCTCTTGCTCTTAATGTACACAATTACTTGTGGAGATGGCTCTTTCCTCGCAAAGTTCAGTGGGAGTAAGCACTCGACAATCTCCAGGTACCGGCTGTTGTCGTTCGATGGTGGGCTCCTTCATAGTGATGGTCACTACCTGGGAAGGCAGCAACGTTTTCGCTACCAACTCGATTTTGACGTCGTCCTCAGCCTCAAAGTAGGAAGTGCCATGAACAGAACAGCAGGGAACAGAAGAAGTAGTAGAAGTAGAAGTAGAAGTAGAATTAGCGGCATTGGAGGTAGAATAATTCGAAGTAGAAGAATTCAAAGTAGCACAATTCAAAGTAGCAGTTTTCGAAGTAGCAGAAGTAGAAGTAGCAGAAGTAGAAGTAGCAGAAGTAGAAGTACCAGAAACAACACCTCCAAAAATTTTACTCCCACCACCTCTTGACTCGACATATTTTGTCAGCCCATTGCTATGAACAGTTTTAGAAACACCAGTTGTTGTAGCAACACAACTCATTGACTCTGGTGTCAGTCCACTGTTTGAGGGGATTATTTGTTCTTCCTCCATCTTCATTGGCAAAGAAACACCAGAAACCACTTGACTAACTGTTTTTTGGGTTATTTGCAGTGTAGCTCGCAGTGTAGCTGCAGTGTATGTGCCTTGCGATTTGCATTTTTTTGCTGCAAATTTGGTTCGGCGCGACTGCCACTGTGTAACGCCCCGAGCTTGCGAACCTAAAGAACCGGTGAGTCAGGAGTACTGTAGTGAGAATTTCCAGGAGTACTGAAATGAGCAGCAGGAGTACTGGACTGAGTATTGGCAGGAGTATTTACGTGAGTAGAATTGGCAGAAGTGGCCTCACTGTCGGCTCTTTTGGGGTTTACCCGCTGGAGCACCTCTGATGATTCAAGGTGGGAGAAGTTGGCAACGTCTCTGCCACCCTTGAGGTAGTTAGAAAATCAGGGTTGAGGATGGTTCCCTACGCAAAGTGTCTAAAGTCTCGGTATTTATTCACTCGGGAGGAGTTGAAGTCCATTGAAAAATGTTGCAAAAGTTTGAGGGTTTTAGGTGTCAGAACAAATGAGCGGAGCGAATTTGTTCGAATAACAGTTTTTTATCATTATCAATACAATATCCAGTTTGTTAAAGAATATCAATATATCATCAATAAAATATCTACAAGAAACTACACATAAAGGTGGCCACATTAATCATGCGACAAATTTTACCAACAATCTTTAGTGATGTCGCAAAATAGAGAAAAGTCAGTGGGAGAGACTTTTTTCCACTGACTACTGACTTTACTGAACAAATGAGCGAGTTTGTTCGGACAGACAGTGAAAAGAACACAGGACAAATGAGTGGAGCGAATTTGTTCGAAAAGCAATGAATTATCAATAAATAATCAATACTTGTAGTTGTAAAAGAGACGAAACTACATAGTAGACATGGTTTCCACAAAATTACCGCGACTTCAGTGTCTCTTGGAGTATATTTTAGACTTTTGGTGTAGACTTTTGCAGACTTTTGGTTCTTATAGACTTTTACAAGGCAAAATTGCCTAAGCTGTGTGAAATGTCTGAGCTCACTTGTAGATGAACCATATCAAGTGGAGTGCGACTAAATTTAAAACTGCCTCTTTCAACCTCACAAAATACATTCATTCTCTTATTCGTTCCTATGTTATTACTCCATCTCATGACCCTATTTGATAATTTACCGTAACTTATTTTGACACTCGATATTCTGAAACTCTCTGATCTTCCTCCCTCTGCCTTTTATTGGGTGCTTTTGATTAAGGGATCATGTCTTGGTAAACTTAATATATCTCTACTGATAGTGAGTTTGTATGGTGGTTTTGTGTAACATTCGTGCATTGGGTGCAAATTTCTGATGTACGAAACGAATTGTTTTTTTAAAACTACTTAGAAATTGTCAGACGCTATCACTCGTGTGCTATAGTATCTATCACATTCAAAATCATCAATGTGTATGATGCTCAATTGTGATCGTACTTCACAATTTCGTTACATAATGTTCATTGATCGAGTACAGTCGGGCAATGAACAATTTCGCTACGCTCAACTGTTCATAATCTTCGCTTGTTCATTAATTCGAACAATCTCGCTTCGCTCGATTGTTCTCAACTAAACGGCCTCTTTGGCACATACGGCTCCTCCAAATACTCCATCTCCTCCCCACTCAACCTCAAATCCGCCGCCTTCACTATATCATCCACCCTCTTTGTAGAATTCAACCCCACAATAGGATACGCACCCTTACTGAGCACCCAACTGGCTGCCACCACTGCCATACTCACACCCTTTTTCCGTGCCATTTCCTCAACCCTGCTTACAATTTCCTTATCGGCATCAGACAATTTGTCCAAGCCAGTTACCCTGGCTACCCTGTCATTATCCGTCCTTTTGCTGAACTCTGACTGGGAATCCAACGGTCTCGCGAGAATTCCACACGCTATTGGAGACCACGGAATAATTCCAACCTTTCCAAGCTCGCTATCGTTACAGAAAGGAATCATTTCACGCTCCTCTTCTCTGTACACCAAATTGTAAAAGTTTTGCATGCTGATGAACTTGGTGTAGTTGTACTTTTCCGCTACAAACTGCAACTGTGCAAACTCTACCGCCTTCATGGAAGACGCCCCAATGTACCGTGCTTTGCCCAGTGAAACAACGTCATGTAAAGCTCTCATGATTTCCTTTTTTGGGGTCTCTTTGTCTAGTCTGTGTATCTGGTAGACGTCGATATACGTGCCCAAACGCTCGATACTCGCATCCACAGCATCCATAATGTGTTTGCGTGAGAGTCCCTGTGCGTTTGCGTACTTGTAGTAGTCAAGTCCCTGGGCAGGCGGACCATTGCTATCGGTATTCACTGGGAAATTGACTTTGGTCATGATGACCACTTGCTCGCGGGGAATCTTGTATTGGCGGAGGAATTTGCCCAACATGCGCTCAGATGTCCCGTTGGAGTACACGTCGGCGGTATCGAAGGTCCGAAGACCGCTGTCGTAGCACTTTTTGAGGATCTCAAACACTTCGTCCTCGTTGTCAATGGCCCAGGGGCTCCAGTTCTTGGACCCAAACGACATGCACCCGACAATAAGGGGAGAGACTTTGAGGCCAGATGAGCCAAGTGGTTGGTAGGTGAGAGGCATTGAGGTAGTGATAATAGGAAGTTAGCTTTTGGAATAGAAGTCACTTTTATACTGTTGCTTATCTCCGTGTTGCAGCCACGGACGAGACGGAGATAGCCAAAAGGGTAAATGTCCGCAAGAACAGTGCTACGAACGAACGAGCCAGCAAGTGAATGAGATGTGGTCCTAGTAGTAAGTATACTATCAGGGAGGTACTGAGTAGATAATGATGCCGAGGATTCTGACTTGGGTATCTCTTAGTGAATGAGTAAATGAGTATTGAGTTAGCTCTTCATACAGTGGTGATTGAAAAATATATTGAAATATGGGGATACAGTACTCACAATTAGTAAGCACCGGCCAACGGAACTAATTGAGGAGCAAACATGCAGGATAAAAGAAGTTGCAACAAGGCAAATGTAAGCATTTGCCTTATAGATCGGGGTTGTCAGCGAGTCCTGAGCAACTGGGAGATACCACTGCTGTGTGGTCATGTGATATGAGTAGTGATGTAGATCGT
This sequence comes from Kodamaea kakaduensis, assembly GCA_030558435.1. Classification (NCBI taxonomy): domain Eukaryota; kingdom Fungi; phylum Ascomycota; class Pichiomycetes; order Serinales; family Debaryomycetaceae; genus Kodamaea; species Kodamaea kakaduensis. Next base: position 33,135 of record JAJMSN010000038.1, read on the forward strand.
GATGTTCACGTGACATATAATTGTGATGTGAATGCACGTGATGCGTACACGTGATCGACAAAGGTACAGACTCACATGATCAACGCACCGATCAACACTGCAACTCACCATCATTCATCCATCTATGAAACAAGGGGTGAACTCTGATCACTCTTTACCTTGCATCAACACACATGTAAATAAACTTTAGCGTACCGTTTCTTATCTAAGCCACAGATCGGGTGCGGCTGTAGTCACCGTTCAGCTTATCACTTCTCGGTAACACCAGTTACTCAGTCACAGCTGCCCTGTCACGCAGTCACAGTACCAAACACGCAGTACCAAACACGCAGTTACAACTACCAGCTGTTAATCCACCCCCCACTTTCAGTGAACAGCCTCAATGGGAATCCACGTGACCAAAATTTCAGTTGTTTTGTACCACATTCCCCGATTGTTCACTTTTGATCACCAACTACAATGAGCAACGACAACGAAACTACAGACAGAGGCACCATTAGCGACATGGCCAACTTGGCCAAGTTGGCCAGCAAGTACGGTGGCAGCAGCAGCGGCAACAACAACTCCAGTTCCGGTGGATTGGGCGGTTTGATGTCGATGGCTGGTAAGTTCTCTGGCGGAGGCAACCAGAACAACAACAACAACAACAACAACAACAACAACCAGACTCACTCCCACAATGGAAACCTGGGACTGTCTGGGTACTTGGAGGATGCTAAGGATGTGTACAATCTGTTCAACCAGCAGCAGGGATCGTTCTTTGACAAGGCCAAGAAGGCGTATTCGGAGGTGCAGAATAACCACAAGCAGGGGGGGAACCAGAATTACCAGGGAGGTAACAACAATTATGGTGGAAATGGAGGAAACAATGGTGGAAACTATGGTGGAAACGGTGGTAACAACTTTGGTGGTAACAATGGTGGTAATGGTGGTAACTATGGTGGAAACCATGGTGGTAATGGAGGCTATGGTGGAGGCAATGGTGGATATGGGGGCAATGGTGGGGGCAATGGTGGCTACGGTGGGGGCAATGGTGGCTACGGTGGGGGCAATGGTGGAAACTATGGAGGAAATGGTGGAAACTATGGAGGAAATGGTGGAAACTATGGTGGAAATAACCACGGTGGTAACGGTGGCTACGGTGGTGGAAACGGTGGTTACGGCGGAGGAAACGGTGGCTACGGCGGTGGAAACGGTGGCTACGGAGGCAATGGAGGAGGAAATGGAAGATTCGATGGATCTTTCTCTGATTACGACAGAAGAAATTAAGTATGCCAAAGAACAAGCGAAGTGTTTGCTTATGTTGATTTTTTGTAGAGTCTGTTATGTGAGTTGTGATGTTTGTGGCTTCTTTCTGTGCATGTTTTCTTATATGTGTTTCATTTGAATGTGCAATTGATCTGACTGTCCCCACTTTTCATGACTCTTAACTTGCCCTCTTTGTTGACTCTTAACTTGTTCTCTCAATTCTCTGACTCTTAACTTGGATTCTTAACTTGTTATCGGATATGTAGATTCACATAACAAATAGAAAACAAATTTTATATTGCAACTCACTTGCTCTATACTCATTGCCAAGTAAGGCCCAACTAGGTGTGTTGGATCAGAAATCTTGTTCAAAAGAGCGATGCTCTGGTTTCTAGGAAGTATGAATACTCAAAAGTTTAGCTAGTAATGTAAGCCACTTCAAGTCGAGTAGTCCTGCATTAGATGGAAGGTACGTGGAGTCACTCAGAACAGTCTCCGTTATGCATAAGAATGATCAAGAAGGTATTGAGAAGATTTCAAGTATCCAAAAACACTGTTCTTTTTGCACTCAAAGTAGCTGCTCTTGGACTTCTTCCTCTTAATTTCTGAGTATCTACTACCTTTACCTATGATGAGTAACTTCCCATCTGTCAGAATTCAGTCCGTTATAGCACTCGGTGTAGCTTGATATTACTAGAGACCATACACTTTTTAAGCAAATTGGCGAGAGCAGAATGTGTGGCTCAGTTTGTGTTATCCAAAAGATGTGTAGGTTCTTAAAACCTACACATCTCAGCTTTGAAGTGGTCTTACAGGGAATCTAGTCCTATACAGGAGAGGTCCTCACATCATCCAAAAATTCACCATTCGCTCAATTTTTATGGCTGCAAATTTGCAGCCATTAAAAATAGTGAGAAGAATTTTACTGTCATGTTATTCAGTATTTCACTAGAGTATACTAACTATTAGTTACTGAATATTTAATACACGTTCAGTGAATTTTTTGGCAGTTGAACTGAAGTATACTACGTTCGCATAGATGAGCGCACGCATAGATTCGCTGGCTCATCTATGCTCAGGCTCATTTATGATCAGGCTCAGTATTCCGCCAACACCTCCCTCAAAACATCCGGATACCATCTCTCCGCCACATCCTGGTGACTCTTTATCCTATTCTTAAACACATAGTACCCCACCGGCTCCTTTGAAATATCCGGCACAAACTGAAATCCCACATCCACTGCCCACCCCTCGATTTTCCTGTCCCTCTCCTCCCTCACTCTGATCACTTCGCTCGGAATATCATTCAATATCGACTGGTCCAGATCAATATCGATTGTTTGAAAGAATGGAATCAGGAGCCGTGTTCCAGACCCTGCCTTTGGTGTAATCACCCTGTGGATCGTGGCCTTGCAAACACCCTGGGTGACTGCTTCGAGTGTTTGACCTGCATTCACAACCAAAGTACCGGGGATATTAGGAACCGGGATCCACTGCCCCTGGAAGTTCTGGACCTCCAACGAGTTCTGGTGGTCCGATGCCTGGTAAATGTATGTGAGGAGGTCCGAGTCGCGATGTGGCCCGCACCCCTGGTTCGATTCCGGGGTATCGTTTTCCAACGCGACCAGTTTTTCGCCCACCAAGTCGTTGCTGTCTGGGTACGCAATCAACTTGATTTTGCACTGCTGGTTCTGTTTAAAGTACGAGTCCAACGCGTGCACGTCCAAGCCAATGGACTCCACCACTAGCGACTTGAACCCGATGCTGAGCTGCGTCATCTTCGCAATGTGCTTGTCCACCACCCTCCGGAAATCCGGAATGAGCGCGGGTTCCGGCCAGAGATTCGGTCCTTCGAGGTTTTTGTAGAGCGGCAGTCCGGCGGGAGGTGCGTCCATTTCGGTGCCAATGTCGATTTGTTCCCTCCAGTCGGTTTTGAGGGACGTGATCTCGTTGGCCAAGCGTGTGTAGCCCAAAAAGTGGGGACTGTGCACCATTTCACACTTGAGCTTGGCCTCCTCCGGAAGTGCAAAAAAGTTGAGTGCCTCCCTCTTTATCTCCTCGAGATCAGTGCCGTTGGGGCCGCCTAGAAGCTCGTAGTTCCGTAAAAGGAGGAATCCCACGTTGATGAGTGCATTCTGGAGCTCGGCTAGGAACTCGCCTTTGGTAGTGGGGTCCACGGCTTTGGCAAGGTCAATGATGGGGATTTCTTGAAACGACATGCTAAAGACTATTAAGACTAATAATTGGAGATTTGGTGCTTATATAAGGGGTGAGCCACAGTGGTTGCAGCACACCATAGAAAAAAGCACATAACCACAGGAAGTGTATATTGCAGTGTAGTCCTCTAGTAACATTCTGAATACTATAGTAGTATATACTAGAATACAGTATATATTATACTAGAATACTATCTAGAATACTGAGGAGCAGAATATTTAGCTCAATTACTGTAGACTGTTGTACTAGTGTACTCATATCACCCACCATTATGTAATCATACATCCTGATATATTAAAAATCTTACGTAATAATATAACCAAAAAGCTTCATTATCGTCAATCACACAATATGCCACATATTACATGATGCTGTGATGCAATCATGTGGGAAAAGTGACTCTATAACTTTAAATGTGAGGTAAATATAGTTTGTAGCTTGGTCATCTGCCTAGCGAGCCGTCCTCACTCACTACCTCCAGATTCATTTGCTTATGTAAGGAAATACATCAGCTTATTTACACAGTAGACTCCATTACTTAAAGATTTGCTGTTAAATACAAACCATGTTTCATTAGAGCACTACAAAAGGTCTTAATCTATTTGGGCCTAAGAAGAATAATGTCTTTTAATCCTAGAATGTAGCTCTTTATTTACTTTCAACGGTAACTTTAATTTTCAAGGTGAAATTGATCATACTTCCCGACTCCCGGTCATCCTGCTTTCAAACAGTGCACTCTCTAGTTTGGGTCCTGCTCTCAATCTATTAATTCTATATCGATTGACTCTTAATCTACTTTGAACCCACTGACTCCTAATCTACTTTAAACCCACTGACTCTTAATCTCTCAATCTACTGACCCTTAACCTACTGACTCTTAATCTTCAATTATCTCAGCAATGGAGGCCAATGCGAGGACATATTTCGAATAATTTCATTCTGATAAAGCACTCATCGTGTTTCAAAGAGTGTGAGAAGTATACCGCGAGTCGGTCACACATCAAAAGTGACGGGGGTGGAACTTGATTAACTCTTAATGTGGACAAATTAGTAGAAAAACATGTGAGGATTCATACTTAGCAGACTTATGTCTTGTCTTATTACGAAGGCTAGCTGACTTCGAGCTCCAGCGACGAGAGCTAAACTAGCTGTAGCGAGCGTAAAGGGTTGTATTCTTATTTAGTAACTGCATGCTTAATCACGTGCCGTAGTTCACACAAACATATAAAGTAGATTAGGAAGCAAAGTAGAAGACAGACTGCTTGCTTTTTGTTGACCCAACCTCAAAAAGAGCTTTAAGATCACCCCTCCATCTACTGCAATACTGACCTAATCTACACCAACAAGCCAACTCAAGAAATGTACTACTGGACTAAGAGGTAGTATGGCTCGCTCGATTCTGTGTTGACTCTTAATCTGAGGAAAAATGCAACAGCCAGACTTTTCACTTAGAACGAGCTACTTCACGTATACAAGGCAGAGTGCCTGGCTCATGTTTTTTATACCTAATCTGCACCAAATATACACTCTAAATGGACATACTCTATTTTTGATATTCAGTCCAATTACCATACAATCAACCTGACCACCCAAAATCCATTACTACAAAAGGTTTAAGCAGAAATCTGCGCGGAATAGTGCACTGAAATAGTGCAAAGCGAATTTGTTCACTTAAATAGCACATAGTGAATGCTTATCAAATTTGTTGAATTCACATAGTAAATGAGCAAATTTCATAGTACTCCAACATAAGATCAAGAGTATTCACTTCAAGTAATAAACTTGTGCTTTTCAAATTATTTATCGAGAGAACATGCTGTACTGGACCCCTTAGATATGAATAAATTGAAAGCCCTCAAGGATGAACGAAATCCCTTAGAAAAGAACAAATTGAAAACCCGCAAGAATGAAAAAAAACCCTTAGATAAGAACAAATTTGCTGCGCTCATTTGTTCCATTTCCTCACTTACCCTCATTTATTCCGCCCGTTGCGTAATCTTAATCAGTACCACAAAACTAATTTTTCAGTCCACGTATCTTCAGCGATCCAAATACATTACTGTCAACTAGTTTAGTCACTAATGATCTTATTCATTCAGTATGAATCGTTCATTATCTTCACTATTTTTATCATTCTTTTCACTTTATTCATTCTTTTCACTTTATTAATATTAATCACTACTTGGTACTTCATTAATTACCTCATTATTCATTACTTATCATTACTAGTTATTTACTCACTCACTCGCTTCGCTCATTCGTTATTTATTCATTCATCTTACTAGTTATTCATTTTCTAATAGTTACTTAATTATTTCGCTCACTCACTCACGCACTCGCTACGCTTGTTTGTTCGTTCGCTCGTTTGTTCGTTCGTTCACTAATAAATTTTCCAACATGCTTGTCAACAATCCCGCCATCATACAGGCGGACTTGTTAGTCCCCAAGCCTCTCATTGCGAGGCCCTACATCTGGCCGTTCACCATTCTATACGCCATCTTTTTCAATGTGTACTACAACCACTACGACACCTATATTGGTGCCTCCGAGTGGACCTTTGTCTACCTGATGGCCATCGTGTCGCTCAACCTTCTCTTTTGGTTGATGCCCCAGTGGATCATCAGCGTTGATGCCTCCTTCAACTACTCCCCCGTCAAGACCACTGCCCAGGCCACCTACATCAACATTTCTCCCGCCCCCAACTGTGGTGTCGGCGCGATTTGCCCCATCGATAGGGAAACTTTCCCCGATGGCGAAAAACAGGTGTCTTTCCTCTACCAAAAAAGAAGACACCTTTTGATTGACGGCGTCTTCTCCCCCCCCGAGTTTGTCTATGATTCCCACCCCAAATTGGAGGTGTTCCAGTCCCACACCGGTTTGAGTGGTGATCTCGAGAGCACAAAGCGTGTTTATGGCGAAAACAAGTTTGATATCCCCACCCCCACCTTTTGGGAGTTGTTCAAAGAGCACGCGGTTGCGCCTTTCTTTGTTTTCCAGGTGTTTTCCATTGCGCTTTGGTTGTTGGATGACCAGTGGTACTATGCCCTCTTTTCTCTCTTCACAACCTGTTCCTTCGAGATGATGACTGTTTTCCAGCGCAAAACTAACATGTCCGAGTTCCAGAGTATGGGAATCAAGCCTTACAATGTGTACGTGTACCGTAACAAGGCGTGGGTCCAGGTCTTGACTACAGACCTTCTTCCTGGTGATATTGTGTCCATTACCAGAACACAGGAAGATAGTGCAATCCCGTGTGATTTGCTTCTTTTGGACGGTTCCGCTATTGTTAATGAAGCCATGTTGTCGGGAGAGTCCACTCCCTTGCTCAAAGAGTCCATTGCCCTCAGACCAGGTGCTGAAAAGATTCAACCCGAAGGTTTGGATAAAAATTCGCTCTTGCATGGAGGTACTATGGCATTGCAGGTGACCAAAGGTCTGGGGTCGGTTGGTGCTGCTCCAGATGGAGGTGCTCTCGCCTATGTGCTCAAGACAGGGTTTGAGACTTCCCAGGGTACTCTTGTGCGTATGATGATTTTCTCAAGTGAAAGAGTCGATGTGGGGAATAAGGAAGCCATGTACTTTATTTTGTTCTTGCTTGCTTTTGCCATCGTTGCTGTGAGACACGTTTGGATCGAGGGTAACAAGATTGGTAGAGGCCACTCGAAATTGATCTTGAACTGTGTCACCATCTTGACGTCGGTTGTGCCTCCAGAATTACCTATGGAGTTGACCATGGCTGTGAACTCGTCGCTTTCGTCCCTCGTCAAGTTCTTTATCTTTTGTACGGAACCATTCAGAATCCCGTTGGCTGGAAGAATCGACGTGTGTTGTTTCGACAAGACGGGTACTTTGACCGCCGAAGATTTGTACTTTGAGGGGTTGGCCGGTATTAAGAGGAGGGAAAACACAAAGGAAGGTGCAAAGGAGAAGAACTTGAATGAAAATGCAAAGGAAAACAACTCCAAACAGAAGGAACTTTCTTCTAAGTCTGGTCTTATTTCTACCGAAGAAGCTCCTGATACCACCTCTTATGTTTTGGGTTCTGCTCATGCTTTGGTCAAATTGGATGATGGTGAGATTGTTGGTGACCCTATGGAACAGGAAACTCTCAAGGCTGCCAAATGGACTGTTGGTGCTAAAGACACTGTGGAGAAAACCGTTGATGGAAAGGTTGAAAAGATCAAGATCTTGCGCCGGTTCCAGTTTTCGTCGGCCTTGAAGAGATCCGCAACCATTTCGACCGTGAGTACTTTGCCTGGTAAGAACTTTGTTGCTGTGAAGGGTGCTCCTGAGACTATTCGTACCATGCTTGTTGATGCCCCTGAAGATTATGAGGACATTTACAAGTCCTTCACCAGATCCGGTTCTCGTGTTTTGGCTTTGGCCTACAAGTTTTTGGATACTGGCGTGAGTGTCACCAAGGTTGACCGTAGTGATGTTGAGTCCAAGTTGAACTTTGCTGGTTTCATTATTTTCCACTGTCCATTAAAGGACGATGCCGTTTCCACCATCAAGATGTTGAGTGAGTCCTCCCACAGATGTGTCATGATTACCGGTGACAACCCATTGACTGCGTGCCATGTTGCGAAAGAAGTTGCCATCACCACCAAACCCGTTTTGATTTTGGATGCTCCCGAAGAACACCACAAGGTGACCAAGGAGAACTTGGTGTGGAGAAACGTTGACGAGTCGGTTGTTATTCCCTACCACTCAAAAGATGCTTTGGATCTCAGTTTGTTTAAAAAGTACGATATTTGTATCACTGGTTACGCTTTGGGTCACTTAACCTCACACGCCCAAATCTTGGACTTGTTGAAGAAGACCTGGGTGTATGCCCGTGTGAGTCCTGCCCAGAAGGAGTTTATCTTGACCTCTTTGAAAGAAGCCGGCTACAGTACCCTCATGTGTGGTGACGGTACCAATGATGTTGGTGCCCTTAAACAAGCCCACATTGGTGTCGCTTTATTGAATGGTACTGAAGAAGGTATGAAAAAGATTGCTGAGGCCAGAAAGATTACTGCTACCAAGACTGTTTACGATAAGCAAGTCCAATTGTTTAGAAACTGGAACAGACCACCTCCTCCAGTTCCCCCGGTTATTGCACACTTGTACCCCCCAGGACCCGAGAACCCCAAGTACTTGGAAGCCATGGAAAAGAAGGGTATTGAAATCACTCCGGAAATGAAACTCGCTGCTGAGACCGCCAACAAGGTGGGCAGTAACATCACCCAGCCCAAGAACCCGAACCAGGCTGCAATGGCCGATACTATTTTGGGTGCTTTGAACGAGGTTGAAAACGAAGACGAGGCACCTGTTTTGAAATTGGGTGATGCCTCGGTTGCTGCTCCATTCACCTCGAAATTGGCCAATGTTTCTGCAGTCGTGCACATTGTGCGCCAGGGAAGATGTGCCTTGGTGGCCACCATCCAAATGTACAAGATTTTGGCGTTGAACTGTTTGATTTCGGCTTATTCCTTGAGTGTTTTGTACCTTGCGGGCATCAAGTTTGGCGACGGTCAACAGACTGTGTCTGGAATTTTGCTCACCGTGTGTTACTTGTCGATTTCCAGAGGTAAGCCTTTGGAGAAGTTGTCCAAGGAACGTCCACAGGAGGGTATTTTCAACAAGTACATTATGGGCTCTGTCTTGAGTCAGTTTGCAGTTCACATTGTGACTTTGGTGTACATCACCAAGGAAGTGTACATTTTGGAGCCAAAGACCGGTGACATTGACTTGGACGCAAAGTTCAAGCCTTCGTTGTTGAACACCGCCATCTTCTTGTTGCAGTTGTCCCAGGAGGTGTCCACGTTTGCAGTCAACTACCAGGGATTGCCATTCAAGGAGGGTATCACCACCAATAAGGGAATGATGTACGGACTCTATGGTGTTGCTGCGTTGGCTCTTTCTGGATCCACCGAGTTTATTCCAGAGTTGAACGAGGCATTGCTGTTTGTGCCAATGGACGCGACGTTCAAGGTTAAGTTGACGGCGTGTATTGTGGGAGATTTCGTGATGGCCTGGGCGTTTGAGCTTATCCTCAAGTACCTTTATATGAATAGTGCGGCTGCGGATATCGCAGAGAGGAGTCCGGAGGAGTTGGCTCTTGAACAAGCCAGCGAACAAGCCAGCGAACAATCCAGCGAAGCGAAATTGTGAGCATGATACACTGAGAAATCAAGCGAGCAATTGAAATTGCGAGCTACAGTGATGGTTCGCTTATGGCGATTGAATATAGATAATTTAGGTACAATTGAGCGAAGCGGATTGTGTCCCTAATAGATAGTCAGTTGAGTATCTTTAATTAAGAAGCAAATTGTAATTGTTCCTCTCCCGTTACTCTTCCATCACAAGTCACATCTGAAAACAACATCCGATCCTTTTCTACAATATTTCTATGTCTATCCATTTCCTAAATGCGCAAGCGCTGGTTGAACATGCGAATGTTCACTATACTGAGTGATTAGCGAAATGTTCTTGATTGTCGCTCGCACTCAAGTTAATCTTCACTATGCGAAGCTCTTTGAGTGTTGATTATGTTTTTGCACTCACTCAATGAGCTTTGCTCATTGAGTGTTTATTTTTCTCGCACTCACTCCTTCACTCCGATCATTGAGAACTTCTTGTACTCACACTCAATGAGCGAAGCTCATTGAATGTTGATTATTTGTCTCACACTCAATTCGCTTCGCCCGTTGAGTGTTTATTTGTCTCACACTCATTCGCTTCGCTCATGAGTGTCTATTTCTTCTTATAATACATCTTCTGAATCAACGGATGATGTTCCTTCAACTCCTTATTCTTATTCTTGGAATACTCAATGTAGGCCATATCCTCACCTCCCGCCAATCCCGCTAACGAGCCCGCGCTTCTCTGTGCACTGCTCTCCAATTTCTGTCTCTTTTCCTTCAGGATAAAGTTTGTATCCAAATCGTCGCCCAACTCCACACCCGCCGCACTTTCATTCTTCAAAAGCACCTGCTGCAAAAGCTCGCGTCTTTCTCTGGCCGAGGCATACGCGAGATCAGGCAACTGTTCCATCCCACTCAAATGAGTAATCACCTTGAACGCGTACCCCTGGTCCACCAAGAACGCCTGTCTCTTTGTGGAGTAGTACATTTCCTGTGTATCCTTCAGCACCAACGAGTAAAAGAAGGCATTGAACCCCTCGTCATTCCTTCTTTTCGCCCTGAGAATACGCCCCAATCTCTGTGCCTCCTGTCTTCTACTACCATAATGCGACGATATTTGGATGAGACAAGTCGCCTCGGGCAAATCAATCGAAGTATCACCAACCTTACTCAAGAAAATAGTGTTGATTTGGTCGTTATGCTGAAAGTTTTGCAAGATCTTCATACGCTCCTGCTGTGGTGTGGACCCGTAAATAAACGGTTTCCCCAATCTGAGCGCATACTCTTGGAGAGCATACACATTGTCGCTAAACACAATGATTTTGTCACCACGTTTCTCGTGGTAGTGGATCAAGAACTGGCACGCCTGGAACTTGGTAGGGTTCATAATGTATAAAAGCATCCGTTTCCGAGCCAGTTCCCGGAGGTATTCCTGGTAAAACTCCGAGGTCATCGGACACCACACCTCGGCACACTGCACATTGGCAATATGGCCCTTTTGCGCAAGGTCCATCCAGTTGGCCTCGTACAACTTCGGTCCAATGAGGAAATTAAGGTCTGAAATCTTGTCATCTTCACGCACAAGGGTCGCCGTCAATCCTAGCTTGGCATGTGCGGCAATAGTGGTCACCACACGACGGAACATGGCGGCGGGAACAACGTGCACTTCGTCCAATATGATGAACCCCCACTCACGCAGTCGCAAAAAGTCCATCACCTTCTGCGAGTCGTGTGACCTGTTTCTCGTGTTGGCCACCATCAGGTATGTGGACACCACCAACCCACTTGCACTGGTGAACATCTCCTTATTTTCCGAGGTGAACACCGCGACATTCTCGGGCTGGATCGTGCACCATTGGAGAAACTGCTGCCTCCACTGCATCACCGACACCGACGATGTGCACAACACAATCACAGATTTACGAATTGTGCACGCCGCAGTGATCCCCACCAATGTTTTACCCGCACCACATGGAAGCACAATAATCCCCAGTCTAGCACGTCCATTACCAAACATTTTCGAAAGGGACTTCTCTTGATAAGGACGGATTTGCGTCGATGGTTTGAGGTCCACTTCAAGATCCGGGTTTCTGGTATCGTTTCTAAAATCATATTCTTCGAGAACAGGATAATCAATTTGACCACACCGTTTCTTGACAATTTCCACAGAATCGTTCGAGATTTCAAACGCGTGCACGGTATCATCCTCCTCATCCTTTTCCCCCACCACCGACGCAAAAAGTTCGTCGCCCGCAGTTTGAACATTGAAATTGGACCCTGAATTGTCCGAGGGTTTTTCAGCAATCTTCTTATCGTCCAGATTAATACGGAGTGGCCCAATAACCTCGTCTTTCAACAACATTTGAAGAATATCTGCCTGTGTAGACTCGACAAAGTACCGGTTATGCTTCAAAACAAGTTTCACCTTACCATACAGCACTGTGGCATCCCTAATAAATTTTGTGATGGAATCAGCTAGCGGCACTTTACTCAATCTGCTGAGAACAGAAATGATATCGTCCGTCTCCAATCCAACGGAAACAGCGGCAAATAGCGAATGAACATTGATTTTGTACTCGTGAATGTGCGAGGGTCTCAGCACAGGTTCAGCAATGGTGGTGAGGAAATCCAGCGCTTGTTCCGCCAATGGCGAGAAACTTTCGAGAATGACACGGCAATCGGTGGGGGAGATCCAGATTGGGCGGGAAAAGTGGTCGGGTTTGAGTTTGAGGTACGAAAAGTCGGCCTTACCGAAGATCTTGCTCACGGCATCGGGGACGTAATCACTGGGGATATCGGGCGTCAAATCAACAAGTTCATCGTCGGAAAAGTTGGTGTCGGGTACTTCAGCCTTGGTCTTGTCAACAAAGTCCTGTGCGCGTCTACGCCGATCATCATCAGCGGGTCTTTTAAGGGGGTTGTCCATGGAAGAAATGTTGGTATTGAAATAAATGTGATGAAATGTAGAACAAATAAATGATGGCAAAAAGTAGTGCAGTAATGAAATAGTTGAAATAGTATGAAATAGTATGAAATAGTAATGAAGTAGTAATGAAGTAGTAAATATGTAAATTGTGAAATAACAAGTATCAGTGATGCATTGAATAGAAATTGGTGAGGAGTTGATCAATGGATGGTGTGTTTGCCGCTTATCGCATGATTAGCAATTGAGATCGTGCTGACTAATCAATCTCAGGATCTAATTTTCAAGAGGCAGTAGAGGCAGTAAAAGGGATAATTGAGAGAGGGGTGCATTAGTAGCTGAGTAGTACTTAATATAGTGAGTTGTAGTCAGTAGTAGTAAAATAGTGAGTGAAAATTGTGAAAATAGCGTACTGAATTGTGAGTACTGAATTGTGAGTACTGAAAATAGTGAGTAGTACTGAAAAAAATGAGAATTAGTGAGAAACGTACTGGAAAATAGGGAGAAAAACGATGTCTGATGAAAATAGCGACAAAAATAGTGGTGAAAAAATGGTGTAAATAACATCAAAATTGCGATTTTAGTATAAACAGCAGGAACACTAGCAAACCTAGCGGAAAAAGGATGAAAGTGTAGCCGTCGAAATATTTCATCTAGTCCCTTTCCTTATTTGAGCTTGAGTTACTTACTAATGTTGCCTTCCACAAATGAAGCTTCAACAAGCCCAATTGTTCGTTTTCAAGCTAGTTCACTTTTTCGCGCATTCCAATTTGATACCCGTAACAGCTTCAGGCAGTACTAACATAGAAGATCTCGATATTCCTCATGCGTACACATGGTAGATCACTTTCTTATTTGAGCTTATCCCTAATAAGCCAAATAATGGGTACTACTATGGTTCATTGTGTGAGCAAAATCCACTCACTCATGCATCTTTTTTGCACCCATAGATTAAGAGTCAAACTTCCAATGGTAAAAAACTAATGGGTGGTCATTTGGATTAGATAATGACTTCTTATATTCAAAAAAGGCAACGGAGCTGTGATGACCATCCAAGGGAGTGATGTGCGTCAATATCCTGAGCAGTGGGTCACATACCAATATGAACGTATAGCTCATATCCACACAATTCTCATGGCAAAAATCACTTCTATGTTGGCGGTGACAAAATCAGCATTGTAAAGCAAATAAACTAATGCTTTGCTTACATAAACCTTGCTGATAACCTAGCACATCTCACTTTTTGTGCTAATTAGCCTAGAGTTAACATCAATAACCAAACTTTGGTAATGGTACCTTAGATCCACTTTAACAAAGGGTACCTCATTGTACTGAAAATAGTTCTAATATAAAATAGATTAAAACCCATCTCATAATAAGATGTTCATTCTTTGTGGTCGATGATTCAGACGCCTTTTTCATTTTTCAATTTTCTTCCCTTTTCTTTCAGTTCTTGTTCATTTCTTCTCCATTTCTTCTCCATTACTTCTCAGTTCTTTATTTCTTCATTTCTTCTCCATCTCCATGTCTTGTTTCTTTCCTATTCTTTGCTCACAATTTCGCTCGCTCAATATTCGCTACTCAATATTTGCTACTCTTCGCTGCACCTAATTTACTAAATATATCTTAGTTTTTGACGACATCCCCTGAATCAAGGCTCCTGATTCATTACTAATGCGATTGCTAAAACTTGCCATATACACGCCATTGGGGGTGCAACCATTGCTTAAAAGTATATTTATTAGACTATGGTCTCCGCCCATCTATCTGGCCATCTCATGTGCGGTCTAATTTACTTTATCTACGCGACGATCTGCCGATATCATTATGTAAGATGTTGTGATAATTAATGTGATGTGATAATGTATATGATGTGATAATGTATGTGATGTGATACTGTAATGTGATAATGTATGTGATGTGATAATGTATGTGATGTGATAATGTAATGTGATAATGATAAAGTATACAGTGATATGAAAAGATAATGAAAAATGTACAGTTTGTACATTTCCACTTCCTTCTTTACCCTCCACCCTCCTCCACCCAACTTTAATTACGACCAGGTGTCTTCAGTAGTTTCATTTATGAATTACTGAGTGGTGTTTGGAAATTACCTCTTGTGCTACCATTATGTGCCCACGCATATGCGTCCTCTTCCACTCCATTTGGGCCATTAATGGGATGATATCGTGGGCTCCCAATGGTTCATCGTGGCTCCCAATGATTCATCATGGGCATTATAATGGTCTTATTTTCAATGGCTCAAATGGTGAGTGGGCTCATACCCAGACAATTTTCGACGGCTGCAAATTGAAAGCACTTCCATAGCCAGTTGCTGTAAGATTCGTGAGATTAGATTAAGGGAGGATGAGTCTGTACAGAAGAGGCTGAAGAGCTGTAAAGAGAAGCTGTGAAGAGAGCTGTAAAGAGAGCTGTAAAGAGCTGTAATGAAGCTGTAATGATAAGCTGTAAAGATTGTGAAGCTATGACGAAGGTATAAGATCTTTTTGTCTGAAATTATACGTTCTCTTGTACGCTACACAAGACGCTGTATATCTAATATTTTTATTCCCTTCTTGTTCTAGGTCTACCTGTTGTAACTTTAGCTACGCCAAGCAATGTCTCCATTGAGAGCAATGATAGTTGAGAACAATGATTTGGAAAATGTTGGTAAAAAGAAGTAGGAGGTTTGGGAGCAGGAAACAGAAGATTGAAGTTTCAGAAAGTTAGTGATAATGTCAAGATGTTCTTTCCTATTTCTTATTCTCTCTATTGTTTAATTGCTGTTTAATTGTTCTCCAGGTTTTCTAATTTCCAATAGTTTTTAACAGTCAATTTTTCACACAATCAGTCAATTTTTTCCAATTTTCAACAGTTTCTTAGAAATTATCAGTTGTACAAATTTTCCCAGTCCTCGCATCTAGTTTCAGAACTTCTAGTTTCAATCTTCTCTTCCCTTGTACTTTCTCTCCATTCTCCCGCCTCGTTGAATTGTTGGGGTTGACGAGAAAAAGGGTGCAAGTATTAGCGGATGAATTTGATTATCCGAAACGACAAACGGATCAATGCACCGAAGGTCTGCGAATAAACAACAAGTGACAATTGAGAATACGAATAATTGAATAGTGAGCGAATATGAACAATTGAACAATTGAGTGAAGCGAGATTGTTAATTCAAAGGTAAAAGTGCAAGGAAGTGCCAAAAAAGAAATGGAAGAGAAAGAAGAGTGAAAGAGTGAAGAAGTGTGAAAAAGAGTGAAGAAGAGTGAAAGAGAAAGAAGCCAGAAAGCGAAAGAGAGAGTGAAAGAATAATAAAAGAGAGAAGAGTGCAGAGAGAAAGAGAAATAGTGTCAGAAATAGTGTTCGCAAGAACTTGACAAATTGTAAAACAAGGCGTCTTTTTTTTGTTGGTAATGTTGAGTTGCAGCCATTTTTAGCTCACTCGTTTTACTCTCTTAATTCACTGTTTCCACTCACTCACTCACTCGCTTCGCTCATTCGTTTGATGATTCGTTCGTTTGTTCGTTTGCTTCTTTTTTTGTGAAATTCTGTCAAAAACTTACAATCCATGTTTTACATGGCTATGCCAACTGTGTCTGCATTAACTCATCAGGCCAGGGGCCAGGGGGCAGGGGACTGCCAGGGGGACAGGGGACTGCCAGGGGGACAGGGATTTACCAGGAGCCGGGGAGTAACGAACAACAACTAACTGGGGCCACAATTACACGAATGTTGATACAATGACCTGGGGCAATAGTTGCGTTTTTTGGTTGGTCCAGTGGGTTCGTCACACTGGTGGATACAGGCAACAGTGGAGGCGATACAGTGCACCGGTGGTGAACCTTGTGGGGTGGTGAACAATGAACTGATGGCTGTTGACTGATATTCATCATGGTGAAACGGCAAGTACCTCATCATTGCACGGCTGGTACGATGGTCTAGACTATTGGGGTTGTGCCGCAAATTTCCTAATTGGGACGAAAAAAAGACAGGGAAGGGATGAGGATCAAGGGAATGAAGATAGAATGAAGATAGAATGAAGATAGAATGAAGATAGAATGGAAAGGACTAGAATGAGGATGGAATGGGGATGGAATGCGGAATAGGGGCGGAATAGGGGCGGAATAGGAGAATGCGGAATAGAAAGAAGGGAATGGACGGAATAGAATGAAAGGAATGCGGAATAGAATGAGGGAATATGTAGGGAATGCGGAATAGAATGAAGTGAATATGTAAGGAATGCGGAATAGAATGAAAGGAATGAGGACGGAATACAATGAAGGGAATGCGGAATAGCTAATTTGTGTGTAATTGGAAAAAGCATATCGAAGAAAGACAATAGAGAAGAATGGAGAACAATAAGAAGAATGGAGAAGAATGGAGAAGAATGGAGAAGAATGGAAAAGAATCAGAAGAATCAGAAGAATGGAGAAGAATGGAGAAGAATGAAACAATGGAATGGAGACAATATAACGAGAAATAAGACGATATGACAGAAAAGACAATGAGAAACAACAGAGAGAAACAAACAAACGGAAACCTATCAGACGCCAAAGCATAGATCTTGTTCTAGTCTTGAAACTGATTACACGCCTTGTAAAAGTGAAAAATGTAAATGGAAATAGCAACCATGTTGTAATACAAGAGAATTATAGAGAGGAAATGAAGAGAAGGAGTGAGAAAGGAGTGTAAAGGAGTGGGAAGGAATGGAATGAGAAAGGAATGAGAGGGAGGAAGGGAGGAAATGGAAGAGGAAGGGAGGAAATGGAAGAGGAAGGGAGGAAATGAGGACTAACAAGAAGTAGAGAAAAGGAAAAGTAAGTAAATGTAGGGGAAAAAATGTAGGGGAAAAAATGTAGGAAGAGAACTACACAGCGAAAAAGTAAAACTAGTGACTTCTCAACACTACTGTATCTATAATGTACCCACTATCTTGAGTTCGGAATTTTGGCAGCCGAACGATGGTGATGTGATCGGAATGTTGGCAGCCGAATGGCAGCCGAAAGATGGAATGCATGAGTTTCAATAGACTCTCCCAAACCTAAATGCTAATTTGGTCCAAAAGTTAAAATGGTTGCAACCACTGTTCATGGGTATCGCACCATTTGAGCGCAATTGCCCTACTAGACGAGACCGGATGTCATTGGGCTGGGACATGTAGACTTTGCAAAGCTTATTCATAGGAAAACATGGACGATAAACTTAAGCTAGGTCGACTAGATTTGCTAAAGCTTGCATTGTAAGAGATCCCGAGAAGTTGTATTCTGTAGTTCATTCTTCATTCTCATTCTGTTCATTCTTCATTCTTCATTTTTCATTCTTGTTCATTATTGCTCATTCTTCATTCTCTTCATTATTCACCCTTCATTCTTGTTCTGTTGGTTCTAGTAGTTTTAGTGGTTCTAGTAGTTTTGGCAGTTCTAGTAGTTGTAGAACTTATCTGCCTTTTTTGTCTTGCGCCCATTTTTGTCGGGTCCAAAACCGTTATCAGACTAGGCGGTGGTTTCGCCTATTTTTGGGTCTTCGCGGCCGTGGCTCAATTACTCGCCTTACCAGTTTCGACTTTCTGGTGTCCTGGTATCAGTGGTTTGAAGGCCGCCTTGTAAGCTGGGCCATGGGACCACCAGTCCACGCCAATTCTTTCAACTCCCACAAGTTTTACCTTCGAATTTGTTTTCGCATTCTCGGGGTTCCACTAGTTAATTTAGATACTTTAATCGCTTTTCCGCATTTTCGGCCCTCTGAATTTGCACCCCATCTCTCTCTGCAGTCTTCCAAATTCATTCCATTTTGTAGTTAATTCATACCCCATTTCCGTATCCATACTCAATTTCCAAATTCATATACTCAATTTCCATATTCATGGTAATTTCCATTCATACTTTCCACATTAATAGTTAATTTCCATATTCCTCTATTCCCCATACGCCCATACCTTATTTTGCCTGGCCAATTCTTATTTTTGCATACCTTAATACTCTACACCTGTCCATTTACATACCTTATTCGATTGCTCAATTACATACCACACCTCAACGAAAATGTAGTTCTGGCTATGCTCTGCACTAAAAGTAACTGACAGTAGACAGTTTTGCTGACAGTTACTGACAGTTACTGACAGTCTGCACAAACAGACTGACTTGTACGTCCAGTATAACCGACTCGCCTCTGTTGATAGCCTTTGGTGTATCAGACACTAGCCGACGTTTATTTTTGTACCGACACTCAACTGTTGAAACGGCTGCGAAAAAAGTGTTCCTGCATGGCCCAATGCCGAATACACACTCCGAGAAGTATATAAAGACCCAGATATCATGTCAATTCTTATCATCATCATCCACCACTCCAATGAAGACAGCTGTTTTTTTATCTTTGCTTAATATTGCCGTTGCTGCTCCTGTCTTCAAGAGAGACAGCGACTCCGATGCTGCTGCCTCCGCTGCTGCCTCTGCCGTTGCCAACGGTGACTCCCAAGCCGCCGCCAGTGCCGCTGCCAATGCGGTCGCCAACAACGGCGGCGACTCCCAGGCCACCGCTGCTGCTGCAGCCGCAGCCTCGGCTGCTGCCGACAACCGTGGCTCGTTTGCCAACGCCCAGGCCAGTGCCGAGGGCGACGACGCCAGTGCCAATGCCAATGCCGTGGCCAATGCCGGTTCCGACGATGGATACACCAATTCGTTCGCCGACTTGTTCAGCAGTGCCATGGATAGCGTGACTTCTACTGCTACTACCGCCTCTGCTACCGACTCGAGCGACGACTCTAATGAGACCGACTCCACCCCAAGCTCCACTAATGATGGACCAGACCCTACTTCTAGTGGTTCTGCTTCTGAGACTGAGTCTCCAGATTCTACCACTGACGCTTCTGAGACCGGGTCTGCTTCGGACGATGCTTCTGAGACTGGTTCCGGCTCCGACTCTGCCTCTGCCACTTCTGTGGGAGAGGGTGTCACCAAGGAGGGCCTGCCAGTGTCTGCATCTGCCACCCCCACCGCCGACATTTACGCCCAGATTTCCGACTCCAAGGGGGTCGACACCACCTGGGCCCGGGAGCTTTTGGACGCCCAGAACGCCCGCAGGGCCACACACGGTGTGAGCAAGCTTTCTTGGGACACTACGCTTTACAATTATGCCTTGGACTACGCCAACCAGTGGGTTTGCACGAACAATGATCTCGTCCACAGCGGTGGAGAGTACGGTGAAAACCTCGGATATGGCCCTGTGACTGCCCAAGGAATTTCCGACGCTTGGTACGACGAAGTCAACTACTACGACTACTCGTGGACAACACCAAAGGACCAAGATCACGAGGTCGGACACTTTACCCAGATGGTTTGGAACGCCACGACCGCTGTAGGTTGCGCCTACAAAGATTGTCTGGCCTACAACAAGGGGTACTACGTTGTTTGTGAGTACAACCCACCAGGAAACTGGGTCGGTGAGTACACCAACAATGTCTTTAAGCCTAATTAAGTAAGTTAAATAGGGCATATAGAGGGCGTTCGAATAGATACCATGAACGCCCAGTCTTTCGTTTTAAATGCATGCATGCTTCGATAAAAATATGAGCAAAAACATGAGAGCAAAAGTACAAATGAATCGCCCATCTGTTCTATTTGTTCCATTTGTTCCCATTTGTTAGTAGAAAGAGCAAGCGAAATGAGCACGCTTTGCTCATTTGTTCAAATGTTGCTCGTTATCCGACAATTTCTGCATTCCCAATTAGGAAATTTGCAACCAAAACAACTAATGCAAAGAAATAACACAAATATGACAAAAAGAGAATACCCGCACATACTTTATACAAAAGGTGGCCAAGGAGATTTACCAATTCATCTTTATCAGAATGCTACTCTTAACTCTCAATGAGCTACCCTGGTGCCGCTGTTACAGAGGCTACATGAACTATTGAAATAGACAAGAACAGGAATCCAGCTCAACAATCTCGCTTCGCTCGGTTGTTGAATCAAGATAATTAATAATTGTGTTAGCAGTGACTATAGTAGTGACTAACAGAATGTATCAGCGCAATGTAGTAGCGTAACATAATGTAGTAGCGTAACATAATGTAGTAGCGTAACATAATATAGTAGCGTACACACAATGTAGTAGCGAGTAATAACAGGAATGTGGGTTTTCCGATTCTATTGGCTTCTAGATGATGGTAAAAACAAGTCTTGTGTTGTAGTTGTACGTGTTCAGGCATCTTTCAAGAGACTCGCTAGTCCAGTACCTCTCTACTGGACCTCTACTGTAACAATCTATTTTGCGATCACCTTCACTATCGAACAGTTTCCAGTCGTATCAGATAGGGTTGGTACGTCGATATAGATTAGTCAATGGAATATACTTCAATGTACACTTTAATTGTACGAAATAGTGAAGGTAACAGTGTCAATAGTGAGGTCAATAGTGAGGTCAATAATGAGGTCAATAGTGACAAGTCCTTGAATACATCTGTCAAGGAAAGAAATATGCAACCCGAAAACTGGGTTAGTTTTCTACTCTGTCTACAATCGAGGTTTAACTCTTTATTCACTATGAAACTATGAGGCAACTCTTTTTTTCCGAGGATCTTGATGATATTTGAGTCTGCTCTCACTCATTCCCCGTGTGGATGTTCACTCGGTAGCTCACATATCTGACTAAATCTCTACCCTGTCGCCTAATATTGAAGAGTCTTGTGTCTATATGAGACAGTTTTTCCAGAAAGAAAAGCTGAGCGCCTGCGACAATTTCAGGAGAACCCTGTGGGTTGCATTTGAACAGCCTTCCAGAATGGAGTGTGTTTTGTAATTTCAACGCACGCATTATAGCCGCACAATGATGTATTCTACCCCGATTATTCTGACGCACATGCTGTCTTGGATCAGCCGCATTTGAGGTGGCAGCACCATTTGAGGCGGCAGCATCACTCAGGTCTCCGTGGTTCGTCGCTGTAGTACTTGGTCTCTCGCTGGGTTGATTCGACGACATGGCTGAAAAAACTTGGGGAAACCTGCCTATTACATACTGTTCTTATAGCAACAAAAGTTCATAGCATAAAACTGTGAATAGTTGCAAATGTTTGAAAAAAGGAAAGAACAAGTGAGGGGTTCTTGTATTTAATCATTATATAAAGTTTATTTACTGCGAAGTTGTAAGGCAACCTGTTTTTCCGAGGATTATAATGTTTTTTGAGTGTGCCATCACTCATTCCCCGTATAGATGTCGACTCGGTAGCTCACATATCTGATTAAACGTACACCCCGTCGCCTAATATTGAAGAGTCTTGGGTCTATATGAGACAGTCTGTCCAGAAAGAAAAGATCAGCGCCTGTGATGATTTCAGGAGAACCATGTGGGTCGCGGGAGAAAGTCCCTAACACATGGATATTGTTTCTATAGTGGAGCACATGTATATTAGCTGAATAAAGTTGTCTTCTACCCCGATGATTCTGACGCACATGCTGTCTTGGATCAGCCGCATTTGAGGTGGCAGCACCATTTGAGGTGGCAGCACCATTTGAGGTGGCACCATTTGAGGTGGCACCATTTGAGGTGGCAGCACCATCCAGGTCTCCGTGGTTCGTCGCTGTAGTACTTGGTCTCTCGCTGGGTTGATTCGACGACATGACTGAAAAGACCCAGGGAAACACTGCCTATTACATACTGTTTTTATAGAAAGAAGAGGTCAAAAATTGTGAATAGTTGCAAATGTTTGAAAAAAGGAAAGAACAAGTGAGATGTTCTTGTATTTAACCATTATATAAAGTTTATTTACTGTGAAGTTGTAAGGCAACTCTTTTTTTCCGAGGATTCTAATGATTTTTGAGTGTGCCATCACTCATTCCCCGTGTAGATGTCGACTCGGTAGCTCACATATCTGATTAAACGTACACCCCGTCGCCTAATACCGAAGAGTCTTGTGTCTATATAAGACAGTTCGTCCAGAAAGAAAAGCTGAGCGCCTGTGATGATTTCAGGAGAACTATGTGGGTTGCGGTAGAAAGTCCCTATCGCATGGATATTGTTTCTATACTTGAGCCCACGTATAATAGCAGTATAATGATGTCTTCTACCCCGATGATTCTGACGCACATGCTGTCTTGGATCAGCCGCATTTGAGGTGGCAGCACCATTCAGGTCTCCGTGGTTCGTCGCTGTAGTACTTGGTCTCTCGCTGGGTTGATTCGACGACATGGCTGAAAAAACTTGGGGAAACACTGCCTATTACATACTGTTTTTATAGCAAGAAGAGGTCAAAAATTGTGAATAGTTGCAAATGTTTGAAAAAAGGAAAGAACAAGTGAGGTCTTCTTGTATTTAAATCAATGTGTGGAAATCGTATTTTGATTTCTTAGTTTATTGAAAGTCGTAATCACGTATTCCAGAGGCATTGTCTTGAATCTTCCAACTACAATGCATGCGCTTCCGCAAACAGCGTTCAAATGCTGTAGTTCTCATCTCTTCCCAGTTATTTTATTGATACCTTTTCGACAGAATAATTCCACTTTCGCTTTGTCACTGATCAGCCCTCAGGGCCCCATTCAGTCTTATACTACTCTACACCCCCAGTCTTTATTTTGCCAGGTGTAATTTTACCATCAGGTGAACACTAGTGAGGACTGTAAATCCAATGTCTGATCTTATATGCAGTACATGATGAGATTGGATCCAGAAACAATTTATTACATAGTAACAGTTGAGAGTAACAAAAGTATACGGTGCTAAGATACGTAGTAGGTCAGTGAGTTAATAGAGTCTAGGCTATGTTTGAGTCAAGGAATTTGTTCGCATATTGGTCTTGCCTACAGCCCACTCGAACAACCGAGCAAATAGTTTGCTTATTCTTCTACAAAAGAGAGACTTCTAGTTCACTCAAACAATCGAGCGAAGCGAGATTGTTTAAAATTCTACTCTTGACTCAGCATTCCACTCGCATAATGACCCATGATCTACCAGTTAACTAACAGATATTCCTCAGATTCACAGCTTCATAAGATAAAAGTGACTAATAAGTGAGATGAGAAATGATTGACAAATGAGAGATGTGAAACGAGAATGAATGTGAATTTGCCAATGCCAATGAGCAACTGCAAATGCTAACAGTTTACAGAAAAGGTTAGATACTCCGAAATTGACATAGGCAGTGTTGAGATATCTCGACCACCATATGAAAAAGAATATAGGGACTGTCTGCCGATATAGAGATATACTGTTAATTTTGAATCCAGTTTATTTTATCAAATTCATACGTTTTGTCAGGGATTTAGTCCGATAGTAATAACACTCAATGTAGCTTCATATATTACTAGAGAATATACAGGGGTATTTAAGCAAACTGGCTTGGACAGAATGTGTAGCTCAGTTTGTGTTATCCAAAAGATGTTTAGATATTCTGAATACTCCACATCTCAGATTTGTCTCAGAATGGTCTTACAGGAAATCGAGTCCTATACAGGAGAGGACCTCACACGTTTCAAAAGCTTTAGAAACTACAGACCAACCAGAATACTAGTCAGTAACTATCAAGTTTAGTGGAATGAGAGGTGCTAAGGATTACCGGTAATTCTTATCATCCACGTAGTATGCGAAACTTTATGAGTCCTTAATGAGTGAAGCGATAAATTAAAAGTTATTAGAGCCAATTTTCACTCAAAATGAACGAAACAACCCTTAAATGAAAAGTTATTAGATCATTCTTTACTCACAACTCGCTTCGCTCGTTGTTTTTTCGCAGCCACGCTTACATAATAATCAAGAGATCAAGCTTCTTGTCACTACGATTTTTATTACAAAACCAGAAAATCTACCAAGCAATGTTTCATTTATTAAATTGCAATATTTTCTATTTGAGCTACGAAACTTGAAATAAGAGCTATTACCTGAAAACTCGTTGCAGCGTGAACTTGGACCGGCGATATGAAGATTCTTGAAAAGGCCGCGACATAAGCTCACTCAGATTAACTTACGAATCTACGGCGTTTCTGTGTCTGGAATACCTTCTTCAGGTTGCTGGGCTTCCTCTGTCAGATTTTTCCTTGACCCAATTTCGGCTGTTAGTGGTTCTTCATTGGAGTTCAGATCGTTTACCGAGTATTCTGGAGAGTTGCCATTTGGAACCGAGTCTAGGACTACATTTATCGGTGCTAAAAATTCGGCTAGATCTGGAACGTTGGAAAAATCTACGTTTTGAGGGTAGTCGTCACCGGGAGTCGCTGTTATGACCGGACTTGATTGGGCTGGGAATTCGACTAGATATGGATTGTTGGAAAAATCAGCGTCTTGAAGTTGGTCTTCAACGTCAGCCGAATTGGTGGATGAACTTCCTTCTTCACTGATGGTCGAGGCTGAGGTCGATGTTTGGTCCCGAGTATCTGTTTCTGATTGAGAAAGAGAACCATCGCTTGTTGAACTTTCACCAATAGGTCCTTCCAAGTCCCCATTTGCTTCGTTCTGAACCAATAAACGACGAGTTTCTTCATCGGCAGCCAGATTGGTGGATGAACTTCCTTCTACACTGAGTGAGGTCGATGTTTGGGCTCGAGTAACTGTATCTAATTGACGGAGAGATTCATTATTCGTTGAACTTTCACCAATAGGTCCTTCCAAGTCCCCATTTGCTTCGTTCTGAGTCAATAAACGACGATATTCATCAGCGACATCCATAAAGGTTCGTACACTCTCATCTACGTTTCTATTGAAGATCAAGGGTGCGGTCGATGTTTGGCCTCCAGTAACTGTATCTAATTGAGGGAGAGAATCATTGTTCGTTGAACTTTCACCAATAGGTCCTTCCATCTCCAAGTCCCCATTTGCTTCTCTCTGTCTCTGATACAATAAATCACGAGCTTGGTTAACGGCTTTCAAAATGATTAATGAACTTAATTCTATGTCGCCGTACACTTTTTGGTCTTGATTAACTGGTTCTGATTGAGGGAGAGATCCATCGTTTGTTGAACTTTCACCAATAGGTCCTTCCATTCCCCAGCCCACATCTGCTGGGCGGCCACTCTCAATTTGAGACGGACGAGCTTCTCCATGGACTTCATGTCTGTAGTTTAAAGACTCATTCACACCCCCATCTGGAGGAGTAGTACCTGGTACGTTTGGCAGACCACTTGGAAGGCCAGACGTTGAGCCAGACAGTCGGTTATCTTCTTCCATTCCTGTCAACTAATTTTAAAAATTTCACTTTAATGGCTGCAAAATTGGACACAAAGACGGTTGGTACAAACGTAACTTTAGGCACGTGCACCAACACGTGATCAGAGCTCATACAAACAATACTATGGCGAGCCACATCTACGTCAAGATGTCGTCTCTTGACTAGAGCGCGACGTGAGTGTCTAGCTAGCGAGATGATCCTTGGTAATAAGACAAGTTAGATACAATTAGTGTTCTAAGCGTGTCCTGAACCTCACTACCGAGGAGATGACGAAGTCAACTGACTCGTGTGCTCAAACAACTTGCTACCCCAGATCTGACGTGAATCGACAGAGTGGAACATCTATGGAGATGGACCCCGGATCAAAAAACGTAGTTCTTCTCTACTTCGCTCATTGTTCTCAACACTTCCCCTCCACTTCCTTCACTCAAGCATAAGTGTGAGGTCCTCCCCATGATAACCAGATCCTCCGCAAGGCACCTCTGAGATGAACCTGACGTATGTAGGTGCAAGTCAATTTCGCCTCCTTGAAATACCACAACTGAGCATTCTCTTGCCAGTCTTAAATACCCAAATATAATCTCTAGTTTAGCAAGCTAAACTGAGTTGAGTAACGTACTCAATCCCTGACAAAATCCCATCCGCATTCACAATTGAGCATTGCAGATTAGCAGCCGATTGTTAATTGTTGACTTCTAGTCGATTGAGTATTATTGACTTAGCGAGCTCGCTTCGTTCTCATTACACTGCTTTACTTTAAAATTAGTTGGCGTGTATAAAATGTTATCGCCGATTAAGGTGTAAAAGCATTTTTACAGGTTAACTAAGTAACTCAAAAGGCAAAAGGATATTAAGGTCAATGTCTACCAGACACTTTATGGCAGACATCCATCTCACGGCTGTTCGTCTCACGGGAGCGGAGGTGAATGCCTTCATCCAGTCGATCGTTAAGCTAACTTTCTTATCTCTAAAAAGTAACTGAACTTTGGTCAAGCTTAAATCAGTTCTTGCTCATTGAAAAGGAATGTAATACAAGCTCTATTTCTACAGTTGCCTCGTCGTTTTTGCAGATACTCAGTCAAGGAAGGTATTTAACAAGCTAAACTGGTTAAATAAGTGAGGTGAAAATGGAGCCGCATACTTTTCCGCCGTATACTTTTCCCTGGTTCAGTAAGTCTTGAAATCATTTTGATGCGAAATTGTCATTCTAATTCTGATCACCTAGCTACTTGTTCAAATTAACCACTTGTACATACAAGAGTTGTCTCCAATGTCTGCGATGCACTACGACAAGGTAGACACCCCGAATTATAAATCTACTCGATGTACCAATCGAGTATACTACCCGGTCATTTTAGACCAGGACCGACGAGATTGACAATCGTTCATAGGACGGACCCTTGTCCGGTCGAATAATTTGTAATAGTCATAAGATATGAGCTCTTGAATGATGATTACCCCAGGAATTCTACTCTCTGCTGTTTAAAGGAAAAATCAGTTCAATTCTAGGTGTGGCTCTTGTGCTTCCCCAAATCTACTGGTTCTTCCACCTAGTGCTTGGTGCAAGAAATTACCTCTCAAATAACCCGTGGCTTTGGGGTTCTTAATCTGTGGGTTCTTAATCTGTGATGTGGGCATCACTGGAGAGCACATCCCGCCCCACATTCAACAAATATCCGAGATAGTTTAGTGGCTAGAATCTCCGCTTGTCGCGCGGAGGACCGGGGTTCAATTCCCCGTCTCGGAGCTTTTTTTTTCAAGTTAAATGAGCAGAATTTAGGAAGGAATGAGTAAGAACTAAAGCAGGGATTTAGTGAGAGTGAGAGAGTACGATAAAAAGTGCTTGAACGTTTATAGAACCAATGAAATGAACTCCCATGTTGAGGTCGTATGTTCATTTTTCCACTCATCTGCAATCAGCGTAAAATTCATACTTCTCTCACCGGCAAAGAGTTACGAATCTCCACCACAAAGAAACTTCACGGCTCCATACTTGACTAACGGATGAAGCATGTTCATATGAGTAGTATGATGATTTTTGTTTACCAAAAATAACTCAGGAAGGTGCTTTTTGGTAGGGGTAAGCGGGTATGAAATTTACGCAGGCAGGCAGAATCTTGAGTACACATACTACATTAGCTATAGAGATGAACGCTCGGTTCAGAAAATCATTCGTGTACTTGATCTACGGCTCTTCACCTATCAAATGTCGTGGAAGTAAGTGAAGATTTAGTGAAGTTTCGTGCACCAACGCTGCTCAGTTATTTGCGATATCCTTCATGTACTGCATATACTGCATATAACACTTTTCCTCCACAGTCGTAGAGGTACAAGTTGTGTAACGAATGGTTTCTGAGTACTCATTTCAGATATTTTACGAATTTGCGAGCGTTCAAGTTCTGTGATGCTGCTACCTCTTCTAAGTTCTAAGTAATTCATGCTACTCAAAGTCATTCAAGTTCTGTATAATTCCAAACTAGAGTACCTTTTTTACTCAACGATTTCGCTTCGCTCAATCGTTGCTCGTTGCTCAATCGTTGCTCAATCGTTGCTCAATCGTTGCTCAATCGTTGCTACTACACCATCTGCTAATGTCATTTATGATATTCTATGCTGATCCGAAGGATGCTAGACTCGGCATTATACTTGAACAATATCGTTCGCTATTTTTTCAAGGAGGTTCAGGAGCGCCAAATGTTCCTGAACCTTCAGTAATAAGTCGCAGAAACATGAGAAGCGGTTTCTCGTATCTTCAATAACAACTCACATGAGCGAAGCGAATGTTGAAAACCAATAGTAAACTTGCAAAAGCACTCGCAAAACATGAGCGAAGCGAATTTTGAAAACCAATAGTAAACTTGCAAAAACACTCGCAAAATATGAGCGAAGCAATGTTGAAAATCTTTGGTAATAACTTGCAGAAATACTCGCACAAACACTCGCAAACAGTTGCAAAACATTCGCACAAACACTCGCAAACGCACTTGCAAACACTCGCAAAAACACTCGCAAACACTCGCAAAAACATTCGCTACGCTCACGTTTTTGCTCATGTTTTCGCTCATGTTTTTGCTCATGTTTCTCACCACAACTCCAAACACCCCTCC
This sequence comes from Kodamaea kakaduensis, assembly GCA_030558435.1. NCBI lineage: Eukaryota > Fungi > Ascomycota > Pichiomycetes > Serinales > Debaryomycetaceae > Kodamaea > Kodamaea kakaduensis. Next base: position 61,911 of record JAJMSN010000038.1, read on the forward strand.
CAATCCCCACCCCTCCTTCTCTCCCAGTACCCCTCCTTCCCTCTCACCATCTTCCACTCTCCCGAATCTGCCCCCCCCTTGCCCTCGTGTCTAAACCACATTGGCTCATGCTTTGTATTCGAGTCCTCCATCTGCTTTCTTCTCACACGCTGGTTCTCCTCCAACTCCAACTTGAGCAGCTCTGCCTTCTCGACATTTGCGTCGATATACGCCGTCAAATCAGGGCGCAATCTCGAGTCAGTCGGAGCCAACTTGCCCTGTTCAATTTCCGTGATTTGGTTCAAACCAGCACAGAATCTAGTAAACCCAAACTTCTTGTTTGCATTCGGAACCAACTCGCCAGCCTGCCAGATGGTCTTCTCCAGCCCCTCTGAGTTGAGGGTGAGCGTATCCGTCCACTTCCCCACCACCGAAGGCCTCAATTCCTTCTTGGAACTGTCAAATGCCTTGATGGTGAGATCCTCACTACGCCCACTAAACATACCACCTTTCGCAAACTCCACCACGGCCTTGTACCCACTCGAGGACTTGACAGTAAGTGGCATCAGGGGCTCAGAGTACTTTTCACCCGCAATAATATTCTTGAGCATCGAGTTCGGTTGCAGCCACGAAAACACCTCGCCAGTAGCCTTCACAGTGAGGTGAGCAGTACCTTTTGTCATGAGTTCCATCAGCTTACCCCAGAACTTTTGGTCTGGGGACGGACTGTACGACAACTCCCACGAGTCGCTCTCAGCAAATATCGCAAACACAGCAGGACGGTGACACACCTTTTCAGCAAGGAACCGGAACCCGAGATCTTCACGCACCATCTCGTAAGTTTCTCCCAATAATGGGTTGAAAGGTTTACGGTTGTTACGTTCCTTCACCCTGGAACTCAGGAGGAACGACACTGCAAACGCCGCCATACGCAAAATACGTTCCGTCTCGTCACTCTTCAAGGCCTTGTCAATCATGTCAGCGTACTCGAACATCTCGGCAAACCGCTGCAATGCAGTAATGGGCTCGTTCAAGTCCACAGGCATCGCAACAGTAGACAAATCCTTACCCACATTCTTACGTAAAGTCCCCAACATCAGCGGCAATGGAAGCTTCCATTCAGGTACATCATCCTGGCGCTTCACTGGAGCATGTGGAAGTGGGTAAAGTGTTTCAGACAGTGACGTCTCGTCCTCTTCCTCTGCAATCACCTCATGACGTCTGTCTCTAGAGGTGGTCCGAGACCGTGCTCTATTGAACTTTGGTCTTTCCATTCTGGAGTGGCGGGAAGCTTCTTCCTCTTCATCAACTTCTTCATCTACCTCATCTACCTCATCTGCATCCGAATCATCATCAGAGTCTTCCTCTTCCTCCACCTCCTCCTCTGAATCATCGTCTTTACCCACAAACACCACGCCCGTTCCAATCGAGTTATTTTCCTGGGCATCGTAGAACTCGTTTGTCGAGTACACCGACACCAAATCGTCTCTTTCACTCGACTCCAAGCGCGCAATGATATCTGCAAGATCAGACTCGATATTGGTACCCTTTGCCTTGGCCAACACCTTGCGAAGATCCCGCACAATTGGGTCGCTCGTTTCCTCAGGCACAGGTTCAGGCCCGTTTTTGATGTGGTTGAACGCATCGACCCACGTGTTGAATGTCTCCTCATTTAGAGCCTTCAAGTCCCACACCTCCATTCCCGAGTCGATAATGAACTCGCGGTTCTTTGGGTTGGCACTCACAATACTGTGTTTGATTGGCATCTGGCCACGGAGTTTGTTGTTATCCTGGCGAAAGTACGAGAGTGTCCCGTACTTGAAGTTGAGCACAAAGTACCTTTTGGTGAAGCCCTGCAATTTCTTACGTCTTCTCTTGAGCAAAACACTCAGAAGCAACTCGCCATTCTTTGGAAGGAGCACATCTTCGCCCTCGTACTTGACCTCGGCGGGAGGTGGAGGGGCTCTGCGGGGACCGGCCAACTTGCTGCTGAACAAGACCTTTTTACCTGTGGTTTTCGAGAAGGAGTTGTCAAAGATAAAGGCCAACATACCGCCTTTAGAGACCGCAAACGAGCCACGCACGAGCTCCTGGCCCTGCAATTTGTTGTGGTCCTGAACAAGCGTGAGGTCCGAATTGCTGAGATTCTCGGAAAACGTCAGTGACCGCGACTTGGTCTTGAAATTGGTGGCTTCAACTTTGTTAACCAGCGAAACAGACCCGGAACGGTACCGGTGACTGTCTTCCACGGACGGTGGGGGCAAAAACTCGTCGGAACCGTCGTCTTCTTTGCGGTAAATGGCAAGATTGATGGACTTCTTGAGCGGCTTGACCTGCCAGTCAATGGTGCAGTTGTCGGGGGCATGCACCCACTTCACCAAGAAGTCCTTGGGTTGGATCTCGAGCGTTTCCATGTGGTTACAATTGGTCAATTAGTAGTAATTACAAATTTAGTGTTGATAGGAACAATTGGAACAATTGGAACAATTGAGGAATTGGAATATTGACAATTTGGTGAACAATTAAAATCAAATGTGAAATTTAGCAAGTAAAATGAGAACATGAAAAGTGGTGAAGAAAACTGAAAGTGCTTGAAGTTATGAAGTTAAGAAGTTACGAAGTTATGAAGTAGAAGTAGAAGTAGAAGTAGAGAGAAAGTCGTTGACATCATGCAAACGTCAAGAACGTGAAAAAATGCTGAAGGGGCTGATCACATGAAATGTGGGGTTGAAAATAGTTATATAAATGAACGATTCCATTTGTTGGACATGTGATGAGGTGATGGATGGATGATGGAATGGATGGAATGAGAATGATGTGAGTGGATGGAATGAGAATGATGTGAGTGGATAACATGTGAGGATTTGAGACATGTGATTTTGGAGATACGAGGGAACGAGGATAACTACAGCACGAATAGAATAGAGAGGAATGAGGTAGAACAGAACAAATGAGGTAAGTAATAGGACCAACGAACAGAATCAACAAATGAGAGTAACAAATGAGAGTAACAAATGAGAGTAACTAATGAGAGTAACTAATGAGAGTAACAAATGAGAATAACGAACATGAACTAACAAGTAATGAACATACGAACATGAACTAACAAGTAATGAACATACGAACAATTACTAACAAATAATGAACATACAATTGACTAAAATAATGAACATCCAATAACATCCATAACGAACATACGAGCCAAAACCAACACGACATAGACGATGTTTGACATGTACGACGGCTAATGTTATCAGTTGCTTGTAGTTGATTCTGGACATTTGCACCCAATGTTGTGTGCAGGTTTTTTCTGCTGGAAAAAATGACTTTGCCAGTTTTACTTGAAGCTCTCTACATCTTTTTAACACCATTTATTCACTAATCATCCCCGGGACGTTCTAGTTCTACTTATTTGGCGTAGTTTCACAATGGGTGTGAGTGTTGATCCAATTGAGTGATGTTGATTCGAGTGAGTTATGTCGAGTGAGTTATGTTTGACCAATTGAGTGAAGTTGTATGTTATCCAATTGAGTGAAGTTGTATGTTATCCAATTGAGTTAAGTATATTTGATCCAATGAAGCGATATGTTGGATACTCACACAATTGAGCACAATTGATTCGATTGTGCTCAAGTATGCTCTATTCAAATGAGATATCCATAATCTCGCTTCACTCAATTTTGTCAATTTTGATCATGTCACTCACACATTCGCTTCGCGAATGTGTTCGAATATGCTTCTTCTCGCACAATCTCGCCCAATCTCGCTTCGCTCGATTGGCTCGATTGTGTGAGATTGTTACAACTTCATAAACCTCTCCTCCCCCTCATCCATCTCCTCCATTCTCCCCTTCCTAAACAACAAAAACTGCAACTGTTTTCTCAAACTATTCACCAACATCCTCTGCAAATTCAAGTCCTCCTTCATGTGAATATTGTCACTAATCAAGTTATTCACCACACTCTGTCCCTCTGTAAAGTTGTGTCTCCCCATAAACGGTAGCACCTTCTCCGACATCTCGTACTTGAGTCGCTCCAACTCAAAGCTGAGGTACATCACCTTGTCGCTGTCTGTCTTGGAGATCTCCTCAATGGACTCCGAGTACCCGAGGTTGGTGATCTTGCCCTGGATGATCGAGTCCAAGATCTTGTTGATTTGGCGCTGCAAGAACCTGTTCTCGCTCGTCACACTCTCAACCTGCGACTGCATCTTGGTGATGGTGGGCACCAATCTCTGGAGCTGGCACTGCTGCAAATGGATCTCCAACAGTGTTTCTGTGGTGCCAACCCACTCGCACCCAATCTCCTGGGCAGGGCACACCATGCGCCCTACTTTCTTGCAGTTTTCACGGTGTTTTTCGGCATTCTTCTTGGGGATCATGTCGTTGAGACACAACTCACATGTCCGGTAGTTGAAAAGACACTCGGTGTCCAAGTGTTTCTGTTCACTAACTTTGTTGATTTCAGCAGTGCAGAACTCACATTTGTACAAAATATGGCAGCAGTCTTCTCCCACATGGCGTCGTTCAACAATACGTGAACAGAGGGGATTGAGGTCTTCTTCAAGAGCTAAAAGGGCTTCGCCAACTGGGTCGGGAAACTCGGTTGCATCGTCGGAGGGATAGTCGTCGTCGATGGTGATGTATTCTGAGTCAGAGTGTTCAGATTCATCGAAATGGTGGCCATAATGGTGACTTTGGTGACCAAGATGGTGACCTTGGTCACCATTTTGGTCAATCTGATTTAGTGTTCGTGTCTGATCTATTTCTCTGTGTGTCTCTCTCTGGTGTGTCCCTCTCTGATGTGTCTCTGTAGATTCTGACTGGTCTTCCCTCCCAATTGCATCCTGACTCATCACACCCTCACCATCAACATTTCTAATCACCTCACCATTCACTCCATTATCAACACTCCCATTCACTTCAACACCTTCAACCTCCATAACTTCATCTGCCATACCTTCTTCCACACCTTCTTCTATGCCATTTTCTACTCTGCCATCTGTACTTTCTCCATCAACCTTCTTGCCATTACACTTCACTCCCGTGTAACCACAATCTGCCATCACGTGTTGCTCCAATTCCCATCTCTTCCCCGTCCACTCACACCCTCTCTCTCCATTCAAACAGAACACCTCGAGCTCATCCACCATATTTGCAATAAGTAGCGGTGTCGGGAACAAGTCGTGCGAGTTCGCTGGGTCCAATGGCGTGCGGTCGAGGGGACAGCTCGCTACACTGCGCGACATCTTGAGGCATTCATGAATACATTCTTTGCAAAAGGTGTGCCCACATACGGTCGTGAGTGGATCCATAAAGGGCTGCTGGCACACGGGACACTCGAGGTGCTCGGTGGGGGACTTGTACTTGAGGTTCCGGAGGTCGGGTCGGTCGCCCTCATTGATAAGATCAAAGCACATGGTAATTTTCATGGGGTAATCCGTGGGGAAAAAATACCGAGTTATATACTCAAAAAAATGAGGTCGTACCCGGATTCGAACCGGGGTTATTCGGATCAAAACCGAAAGTGATAACCACTACACTATACAACCTGTTGTTGGATAGGAAGGGAAAAGAGGGTCTGAGGTGGGGAGGAGGTCTTATTTCGGGTCAATTTTGCTGGGCTACAGGAGCTCTTGTGGGATTCAAGAACCCACAAGACTATTGCTGAGCCATGCTTTAGACTGTGAAGTTGTTTTTGGTTCAGTTTAAGGTCGGAATCTGCTAGTTGTCTGGTCTGTTATGTTAACTGCCGCACAAAAAGTTGACAGTCAACAGAACAAAAAGTTATCAAGTCAACAGAACAAAAGTCAACATGACAAAACGTCAATTGACTATTACCTCTTTTTCTTTTATGTTTCTTCTTTTCTTTATGCTATTTTTCAGTTGCAGCTCACAGTTCAATATTACACAAAGATAGAAGTTCATAATTGTATCTACAATTAGAGAAGATTTATGGAGAACGTGTACTTGATGAAGATTAGATTACATTCTGAAGTGATGTAGTCAAAACCCTTTTTTTAGGAAATTGTGCAAAATTTTGAAGAATGTGATTTGCAGAAATTGACATGGAAAACTAAGCTTTTTTACTCATTCACACAATTTAGACTGGTGATATCATATCATCTACATCTGCTCTTAATTCCTCGAATCTTGCTGCAGAGCATAGGCTAAATAGAAGCTTTATATAGAAGCTTGTCGAATTAGTCCTTGCCTGCTAACTTCTTGTATGCAGATTAAGAGTCAATAAATTCAGCGACAGATTAAGAGTCAAACATTAACTTTTGATTCCCTATTTCTTTAATCTCACAACTACGATCACAACGCAATGTTCAATTGCTGGGTATGTCAATCAAACACCAAATTGTTTGTATTGGTCATTCTCAGATTAACAGGCCAATTTTAACAGGCCAACTCTACACCTCCTCACGTAGAATCTCGCTTCGCTTGATTCTACATTCCATTGTTACTCATAATTCGTATTTCTCATAACACTAGAGCTCCCACTTACCAAGGAGACCTCTAGCGATCTCAGCAAATCTATAATAAATATTCAGCAAATGCAAATTGCTTATTCTATGGTACCTTCCCAATTGATAAAAGTAGCTAGCTCACCTAGTAGTCAATAGTGCCCATGTATGTAGATTCCCAACAATGAGCAAAGTATTGGTTAAGTTTGATTTGAACCGCTTCATATTGCTTCTTGTGGTGTCTTCATGGAGAGTTGGCAACTTCTCACATAGTAAAACATTAGTTCGCTCATAGTTTCAAAAACCTTTGGTAATTGTTGGTTTATCAATAGATGTAACAATGAGCTATGCTCATTGTTACTCGTTGTTGTCATTAAAAGAACAATAAGCGAAGCGAATTATTCTATGAGTTTCATTAACAAAACAATTCGCTTCGCTCATTGTTGCTTCGCCCATTGGTGCTTAGCTCATTGTTCTCTTGTATTAACAAACAATTCGCTTCGCTCATTGTTTGTTAAATATCAAACGGCACCTTCAGCAAAATCTCAAACTTGCAATCCCCCACACACTCTATCGGAAGCCTATGCTCCTTAAAATCCATCACCATATACGACGTTCTATAATTCCTCACCTTCTTCTCCTCAAACCTCGACTTGGATATAATCTGCGGCACCACTCCCCCCTGAAAGTGAAACCCTAGCTTCTCTTCCCACGCTGGTATGTACTCTTCCGGCATGGTATACGACGCCAACACCACACGGGACGTAGCCGACGGCACTAATCTGAACAGCACCGACTCTGTGCTAAACACCGTGTCTCTAGCCCACTTGTACATCCAGTCTGCCGGCAATATTGGGTGTTCATCAGTGAGCGGGTCAGTCGCTAGCTGGAACGCAAATTGCGGCACCACCGTATCACACTGGTCATACTCCAAGTTCCTAAGTCTATCCATCTCAATCTTCAAATGCTTGATACTCAAGTCCTGGTGCTGGATATAGTCCTCGTCGCCAAACGTACGGGCCCTACTACGGACATTTGCGCCATAGTCCAACTTTAACTGATGATGGCGGATTTGCATCAGCTTTTTACTAATTTCGCGTGCCCTTGCAATCTCAATGGCTTCACGTACACTTTCGCCTTCGATTCTCCAGTCGTTTCTATCAATACGCTGGCCCGCGCCGTAACTGCGGCCGATCAAATCGGTTTTTCCATCGATCCGCGCCACATGGAATGTGAGGCTGGCCTGGACAGAACACGTTGAGTAGTCAAAAAACTGACAAAGGATATTACGTGGGGCGCCCTTGGCATTGTGAATGAGGTTCACAAAGGCGCTTTTCGAGCCCAACGACTGGGTGTAGGCATACAATAAATCCTCATAACTTTTGGAGCCGCACAATATTCTGGACGTGGATGTATAATTGTTGGAATAGTTGGAATAGTTATAGTTGTAGTTGTTGTAGTAGTTTTGGGTTTGTTCGTCAAAATTGTCGGGGATTAGGTCTCCCCAGTCAAAGTCATGAGCCTCGCTATCGATTGACGTGGTGGATGTATTTGCCGATGAATATAGCTCAAATACTGGACAGTCCATGTTCATATCAATTGAGTTGTTTATGGTTGGCGTATTAAGTATATGGTGGTAGGTTATATGGGTGGTAGGTTATATGGGTGGTAGGTTTTATTTGGTGTAGGTTATATGGTGGTAGGTTTTATGGCGTATTAAATATGGTTGGTGTTATTGTAGGTGTTGAAGGCGTCTATTGTAGGTGTTGTAGGTGTTAGAAAGCGTTTACGTCGTATACCTAACAATGTATCAATTCTACCTACACCTTGGTATACCTACTAGCACTGTATATCGTTCTACTGTGTATGGGTATTGTGTATTGTTGTACTGTGTATCGTTAGAGCGCCATAGGTATACGCTTATATATGTGCAGCCATATTTACAACAATCTGTCCTAAACGTTTCCCGATTAGGAACAATTACATGTGATGAAAAACTGTGCTTCACCTCGCGATGCAAACGCGTATTGCGCTGCCAAAGACCGAGGTCTAAGAGTATGCATAAACGAAGCAATCGTTGGTTATGGGCCATGGGGTTCTAGACACGGAACGGACGGTGAATCTCACAATATCAAACAAAATCATACACAATCACAATCACAATCGCGAAGCGAATGTGATTGTGTAATGATGATTTTCCCATTTTCCCAATTGATTTTCAAATGATTTTCCCAATTCAACCTATTCTTTTTCAAATTCATATTCAATAACCATTCATTTCAATAACCTATTTTCCCCTTACTTCTTAATTTCCTCATCTGCACTCCTGTTAATGAATAAAAAGAACTGTTATCAGTTGCTAATTTACGAAGGGATAATTTTTCAGTCGATATGGTCTGCTTAGAGTTGCTCCACTCATTTTGAATTGTGCCATTTACTATCATCTACATACACCATTTATGTTCATATTCATATTTGTATTCATATTCATATCCATATTCATACTCACATTCACTATTCATATTCATATTCACCACATCAAACGATCTACTCACTACTAATCTTCATCCTGTCCTGCATAACTTTAATGGCTGAAAAATTCGACTGCCCATTTGGGAGAGCAACATTCGAATGATGAGTGTTTCGAGTTGGCGACACATCGTACGTTGTGTCGTGCATCAATTAATGTTGTTATCGGTTAACAGTAGCGTCAGTTAATCAGTAGCGTCAGTTATTAGTTAAAGTTAGCAAAGTTAGCAAAGTTAGCATCAGTATTAGTTGTGTACATCACGTGCACGACCACAGTAGACTTGAACCACAATACTATTCTGGCTGATCAAAAACCAGGCCCAAGAAAGTATGGTACCATGCAAGCCAACTCAGCTCCTTTTCCTCAGCTCCTTTTCCTCAGCTCTTTTCCTCAGCTCTTTTTCTTTGTATTACTTGGCTAAAAGTGGTGAGACGATGTGAGATGATGAGCTGATAGGCTGAATAACCGAATAATAAAATGATGGCCAATAGATGATAGGCGATAGAATAATACGATGGCCAACAGGAGATCCGATAGAGAAGAAGCCAATCTTAGACTGAACCAGCTCCTATGAAGCAGTATAACATCAGTATCATATAAGTTTCAATAGCTACTACTGAAAAGACTTGACACAAACAATGCATACACATACAAATTGTACACATACAAATTGTACACATTGCACATTGTACGTTGGACGCATTGCACACACTGCAAAAATTGCACACACTACACATGCTGATGTTCTTTTTCCCTGCCTACTTTTACGTATTACTCACCAGTCACTTCACTATGAGGGAGCGAGCAAGTCATGAGCAGTAGCAAGAGTGTAAAGTCTCTGTCAAGTTCTAAGAATGAGTTCTGAATGAAGTTCAGAAGAAGCAGGAAGCTTCGACGAGCAAAACTTGTCGCAAAACTTCTCGCAAAACTTCTTGCTTTCCCATTCCACCATCCCAAATAGGAAATTTGCACCAAACGAAAATTTCGCAGCCATTTGTATTTAAACACGGACCCATCGACACTTCCCTACTATATGCGCCTTCTTCCACTCGTTTCAGGTCTTGCCACGGCCTTCCAGCTCTACGTTGAGTCGTCTAGTGATATCAACCACTTTGCAGTGGGAGTCACCGACTCCAAGCTCACTCTTGGGCCCATTGCCGAGTTCCACTACAATGAGACCACCAAGCACGTCACCAGTGCCTTGGGCAGTCTCGGGTACGAGGAGCACGTCTTGGTGTTCTCGACCCAGCCTGCTGAGTTCACACTCGGGGACTATTTGAGGGGAGAGAGTCAATTTTACGTGTGTGATAAGACGGTTATGTCGTCGCAGGATGTTCCTGAGGGATGTACGACAGTTGAATTGAGGGTTGTGGAGGGTGAGGTTGTTGAAAGGGAAAAGGTAGTGACGCAGGTGACGTGTACAAGTGGTACTGTTACTGTTACGAATGAGAGTAGTGTGACAAGGACTATTACTAGTTGTGATGGGGGGTGCACAAAGACCACTACTAGCACCACTGGTACTAGCGTAGCTAGTACTAGTGGTAGTACAAGTTCTAGTGAAAGTACAGTTAGTAGTACTAGTGGAAGTACTAGTGAAAGTACCAGTTCTAGTGAAAGTACTAGTGCTACCACTAATACAAGCACAATTACTAGTACTAGTACTAGTGAAACTGCTACCACCACAACTCCATCCGAAACAACTCTGTCTATTTCGACTCTGTCGAGACAAACAACTCCAAATGAACCTGAAACCACAACTAGTACTGTTTCCAACCCTACTACTGAGTCAATTGAAACAGAAACTTCAACTACGACTACACAAACTTTAACTACACAAACTACACCAACTCCAATTACTCCAACACCAACTACTCCAACCACTCCAATCAATCCAACTACAACACCAACCACACCAACTTTAGAAACTTCTGCAACTTCTACAACTTCCATCACCACACTTACCGACTCCACAACCTCAGAGACTCAAACTCCAGACTCCCACTCCACTGAGTCTATTTCTCTCTCTCTGTCCCTCGCTTCCACCTCTATTGAAATTCTCCAAGGAAAAGCCTCTAGAACAAGCTACTCCTTGATTTTATTGGCGTTGATGTTGGTTTAGACGTGTATATTCGGTCTCAATGAAAATTTCGTTTATTCGTTTAGATATCAGGGCTCCAAATGTAGGCACGAGTGATAATCACTAGTACCGCTAGGTACTAGTGCTGTCTATGACTAGTAATCACTAGTACCGGTTGGTTACTAGTGTCCTAGTGTTTAATGTGATTTGCTATATAGTTAGGTAAGTGTACAATAGTATCTTATAGTAATATCGTATAGAAGTACTATAGTACTACTATAGTAGTCGTATAGTAGTATAGTAGTATAGTATAGAGTATTGCAGTGTAATGCCGTACAATGTAAATTTTTGTATTTTGTGGAGTTTTGTGTTATTGTCTTTGTACCTTCCCTTGTCATCTCGTCTAAAGGTCCATTATCGTCAGTCTTGCACCCCATTGTCAAATTTGACAATGCTTGACATATCCGCTAAGCGAGTGTTGTATTGTTTAGCTCTTTAGTGGATTATGTAGTAATGTGACTATGTGAACTTGGTTATTAACTAATGTAGTGGGGATGCTAATCTCTTGTCCTTCCTTTTGTATCAGTATGTCTTTGTACGTCATCTCGACGAAATGTACCCCGTAAAAAAGCTAACACATTTTCGCCAACATTTTACATACAACATTTACATACAACATTTACATACAACATTTTACATACAACATTTACATACAACATTTACACACAACATTACAACATTTATACATTTACAACATCTACAACATTTAAGTTCAAGTAGCACAACACTCGACCCCACACCCACAACATCAAGTATTCAAGTACAGGAGATACATGTCGTACCAGGGGTTTAATGAGGATACCGCTGAGTCGATCCATAGGTTGGCGTCCAACTTGAGCAGAGAGAGTGGAACGAACTTGGTTGAGGGAGTTCAAGAGAGAACTGAAAGGACTGAGCCTAATGAGGTGAGTGTAAATGGAGTGAGAAGTGGTGAAAATGTGAGTGAAAATGGAGTGAGTGAAAATGGAGTGGAAAATGAAGTGAGAAGTGGTGAAAATGAAGTGGGAAGTGGACCTGGACTAATTAAAAATGATGTGAGAGGAGTGACTGAAAATGACGTGAGAAGTGAAAATGAAAGAAGTGGTCCTGGAGTAAGTGAAAATGAAGTAAGAAACGAAAAAGAAGTTGGGGAACCCCTCAACTCTTTTGGGACTCCTCCACCTTACCTTGATCCCAACTCTTCCGACTTTGACTCCCGTGAATGGGTGCGAAATCTCCGCAGGATGGTGGACTCAGACCCCGATCACTACCGCCCCAGCACCATGGGTGTAGCATTCAAGGATCTCAGGGCATATGGAAACATGGCCGATGCAGACTACCAAACCACCGTTAGTAATGGAGTTGGAAAATCCCTTGCGTCTTTTTTCAGGCGGTTCCGCAAATCGGACCATTCGCTCCAGTTTGATATTTTGAAGCCCATGGACGGGCTCATCTGCCCCGGAGAAGTCACCGTGGTGCTTGGCCGGCCAGGCGCTGGATGCTCCACCTTTTTGAAAACTATTAGTTGTAATACCTACGGGTACGAAGTGGACCCCAAGTCCACCATCAGCTACGACGGTTTGAGTCCCCAGGAAGTGTCGCACAATTTGCGTGGTGAAGTGGTTTATTGTGCAGAGACAGAAAACCATTTCCCCAATTTGACAGTTGGAGAAACATTGGAGTTTGTAGCCAAACTCCGTGCTCCCCAGAACCGTCCCCAGGGCATCAGTAGAGATGTCTATGCCAAACACATGTCGGAGGTGATTATGGCCACTTATGGGTTGCTTCATGTGCGTAATTCCAAGGTGGGAAACGACTATATCCGTGGATGTTCCGGAGGTGAACGTAAACGTGTGCTGATTGCAGAGGTGGCACTTGCTTCTGCGAGGTTACAGTGCTGGGACAATTCGACTAGAGGATTGGATGCTGCAACGGCCCTAGAGTTTATTAATTCTCTCAAAACTTCGGCAACTGTCATGAAAGATACCCCATTGATTGCAATTTACCAGTGCTCGCAAGAGGCTTATGACTTGTTTGACAAGGTTTTGGTTTTGTACGAAGGCTACCAGATATTCTTTGGGCCTGCAAATGAAGCAAAGGAGTACTTTGTGGAGATGGGATACGAGTGTCCCCAGAGACAAACCACTGCGGATTTCCTTACTTCAATCACGAATCCAGCCGAAAGAATAGAGAGAGAGGGAGCTGATCCACCACGAACTCCAATCGAGTTTTACCACTACTGGAGGAATTCTGCGGAACGGCAAAAGTTGGTGGGTGAGATTGACAACTACCTTTCTGTGAACAAAAAACAGCAGATTTTGGAGGCTCACCATGCCAGACAGTCAAATCATATACTGGCAAAGTCGTCGTATACCGTCTCGTTTCCCATGCAGGTCAAGTACAATATCGGGCGTAATATCCAGCGAATCAAGGGAGACCCGTCCATTCCTATATTTACTGTGATTGCAAATTCCATTGTGGGGTTGGTCATTTCCCTGGCGTTTTACAACCTCAATCCCACCACAAACTCGTTTTTTTACAGGACTGCAACCATGTTCTTTGCGGTCTTGTACAATGCCTATGCGTCTGTGTTGGAGATCTTTAGCTTGTACGAAGCCCGTCCAATCGTCGAGAAACACAAAAAATATGCCCTTTATAAACCGAGTGCAGAGGCATTGGCGTCTCTCATCACTGATCTTCCCATCAAGATTGCAACTGCCATCACTTTGAACCTTGTGATTTACTTTATGGTGAATTTCCGCAGGACCCCGGGTGCATTCTTCTTTTACTTGCTCGTGAACTTTACCGGTACTTTGGCCATGTCGCACATTTTCCGTACTTTGGGAGCGTGCACCAAGTCGTTGGCCGCGTCGATGACTCCTGCTGCGCTCGTTTTGCTCATCTTGACGATCTTTACGGGTTTCGCTATACCCACACCTGATATGCACGGATGGTGTAGGTGGATCAACTATATCGATCCGATAGCCTATGGATTTGATGCCTTGATTTCGAATGAGTATCATGGGCGTGAGTTTGAGTGTGCGCAGTACACGCCTTCTGGGCCTGGGTATCCAACTTCTGGTAACTCAATCTCGTGTGCTGTGGTGGGGGCACGCACGGGAGAACATACGGTGTTGGGAGATGACTACGTCAGACTTCTGTATAGGTACTCGTGGGACAAGAGATGGAGAAACTGGGGTATTTTGTTGGCGTTTGCAGTCTTCTTTTTGGGGGTGTACTTGTTGATTGTGGAGACTAGCAAGGCCAGTATGCAAAAGGGAGAGATCTTGGTGTTTCAAAAGAGGACCTTGAGGGAAATGAGAAAGATGAAGAAGGATGATTTGGAGGGGGGAGAAAAGGTGAGTGAGAAGGAGGGTACAGAGAAGGAGGTGGAAAAGAGAGTGGAAAGGGGAGTAGAAGAAAAGGGAAACGAAAAAGGAGTGGAAAAGGGAATGGAACATGGATTAGAAAAGGAAAAGGGAATGGAAAAAGGAATAGGAAATATTCCAAATAAGGAAAACTCCGACGACTTTATTGATCTTATGCAAACTTCTGATGTCTTTCACTGGAAAGATTTATCGTACGCCATCAAGATCAAAAAAGAAGAAAGAACCATTCTTGATAATGTTGATGGGTGGGTAAAACCCGGTGAGGTCACTGCACTTATGGGTGCAACCGGTGCCGGTAAAACAACCTTGCTTAATGCCCTTAGTGAACGATTGACTGTGGGTGTGATTACCTCGGGTGACCGTATGGTCAATGGTAAACCCTTGGATACCGCGTTCCAAAGATCGATTGGTTACGTTCAACAACAAGATTTGCATTTGGAGACCTCTACAGTTCGTGAAGCCCTTCGGTTTTCGGCGTACTTGAGACAACCTTCGAGTGTTCCCAAGAGCGAAAAGGACGAGTATGTCGAGAACCTCATTATGTTTTTGGAGATGGAGTTTTTTGCTGATGCCGTGGTGGGAGTCCAGGGTGAGGGTTTGAATGTGGAGCAACGGAAACGGTTGACCATTGGAGTGGAGTTGGCTGCGAAACCCAAACTTCTTTTGTTTTTGGACGAGCCCACCTCGGGGTTGGACTCGCAGACCGCGTGGTCCATCTGTAAATTGATCCGCAAATTGGCCGATCACGGACAGGCTGTGCTCTGTACGATTCACCAGCCGTCCGCTGTTTTGTTGGAGCAGTTTGATCGCTTGCTCTTTTTGCAGAAGGGTGGACAAACGGTCTACTTTGGCGAGTTTGGCGAAAACTTCACCACGCTCATCAATTACTTTGAGAAACACGGTGCTCCCAGCTGCCCACCCAACGCAAACCCCGCTGAGTGGATGTTGAGTGTGATTGGAGCGGCCCCTGGATCCCATGCGAACCAAAACTACCACGAGGTATGGCTCAAGTCCGACGAGTTCCAGCAAGTGAGGCGGGAATTGGAGTATTTAGAGCATTCAAGAACCGAGACCGACCCCAAGTTGAAGGAATCAGAAAGCGTTCTGGTTCGGAGGGAAGATGCCTCGGATCAAGAACCCCCCCGTGACCCGTCCCCATTTGCTTCCTCGGTGTTTTTACAGTATTACATGGTTAGTTTACGTCTTTTCCAGCAGTATTGGAGGACTCCGTCGTATGTCTATGGTAAAATTTCCATGGCCATTTTATCTGCGGCCTTCAACGGTTTTACCTTCTTTAAAGCCAACAACACTTTACAGGGTCTCCAGAACCAGATGCTTTCGATGTTTATGTTGTACATCATTCTTTCGACGCTCATTCAGCAGTACCTCCCTATATTCATTGTGCAAAGGGAATTGTACGAAGCCAGGGAGCGCCAGTCCAGAACATTTTCGTGGGTGGCATTCATTTGTGCACAGATCACAGTGGAGATGCCGTTCCAGGTAGCGGCCGCTACATTCACCTTCTTTTGCTGGTACTACCCTGTGGGATTTTACCGGAATGCGGCGTATCTCGACCAAACTAACGAGAGGGGTGTATTGATGTGGATCACTTTGGTATTGACGTTTGTGTACAGTTCAACCCTTGGCCAGATTGCCATTTCCTTCAACGAACTCAAGGATAACGCTGCCAATTTGGTGTCGGTGGTGTTCACATTGTGTCTCAATTTCTGTGGTGTGTTGGCGGGACCCAAGTTCATTCCTGGGTTCTGGATCTTTATGTACAGGTGCAACCCCCTCACGTACTTGGTTTCAATCATGCTCTCGCTAGCGCTTTCGGGGGCTCCGGTGACGTGTGCCGAAAAGGAATACGTGAGGTTCTCGGCACCAGAGGGTCAGACTTGTGGGTCCTACATGCAACCATACATTAGTGTTGCACATGGTTACTTGAAGGACCCCAGCTCGACCTCTTGTGAGTATTGCCAGATTGACAACGCAGACCAGTACTTGGCTGGGTTGGATGCAAAGTACGGGTTGGTGGGGAGAAATATTGGAATATTTATATGTTTCATTGCGTTTAATGTGTTTGGAACGATATTCTTTTATTGGTTGGCAAGAGTGCCGAAGGGGACGAGAGAGAAGAAGAAGAAGAAGTAGTACAATTGAGCGAAGCGAAATTGTACTGCTTCTTACAATTGAGAGAAGCGAAATTGTACTGCTTCTTACAATTGAGAGAAGCGAAATTGTACTGCTTCTTACAATTGAGAGAAGCGAAATTGTACTGCTTCTTACAATTGAGAGAAGCGAAATTGTACTGCTTCTTACAATTGAGAGAAGCGAAATTGTACTGCTTCTTACAATTGAGCGGAGCGAAATTGTACCTACGAGAATTTGTACAATTGAAAATAGTTCATTCAGAAGTACAGTGTACAATTTCGACTGTACCGTACAGGTGACAATAGCGAAGCACCGTCATAAACAACTCATTATCTAGAATGATTAATAGTTCATTAAACATTAGCATGACTGCACTCCTTTTGTACTCAAATTTCTTTTTTTGCAGCCATTACCGCCATGAAAATTAGATTCACAACTTTTTAGTCGTTTACTCTTTGGACTTCAACAATCTCGCTCCGCTCGATCGTTGATCCTCGATTGTCATGTCCTACTACGACAAATACATCGGCGTCCTCTCCCAAATCAAGTTTGAAGAATTCCTTCACACTTCTCAAACAGGCCTTGCTCACACGCTCTCCGGCACAGATATCGGCACTTTAGGCAAAACTGTAGCCACTGCCATGGCGCTATGTACCATTCAAATTACGATATTTTGTATCCTCAGACCCATATTAAAGTCCATCTACCAACCCCGATCATATTGCGTACCCCTAAACGAGCGCACAGAACCACTTCCCTCTGGTCTATTTTCATGGATTCTCCCCACAATCACCAACAAAATAGGCTTCTACTACCTGATGGGCTTGGACGCGTACTTTTTCGTCCGCTTCATCAGCATTCTCCTACTATTTTTTGTAGTTGTGGGCACCTTGAACATGTTGATTCTACTACCCATTAACTGGACGGGGAGCACTAGTTCTCACCCCATCCTGGGAATGGACAAATTCAGTCTCTCCAATATTTCCAGCGTGAACGTGGCACGGTTAAATGCACACTTTATCATGAGTCTCTTGACATTGGGCGTTCTTCAATGGTTGATTTTATGTGAACTCAAAGCCTTTGTTCAAATACGCCAAAATCATTTATCGAGTCCACGGCACCGGGATTCGATAGTTTCGAAAACTCTCTTAATAACTAGAATTCCTCCTCATCTAAAGAGTTCAGCAGCAATAAGAGAAGCTTTCATGTTTGTGCCTGGGGGAATCAAGAGGGTGTGGAACGTTTTCGATTTCGCACTTGCCCAATATTGGGTGCAAATTGCACAGGATTCCTTAAAAGTTTTAGAGAAAGCTCAAACTGAGTACCAGGCGAATTTCTACAGGACTCAGTTTCTGGCCCAGGGGTGGTTTTGGCAAGTGCGACCAGATAAACTCGATACTTATATGGAGAACAATTCTCCAGAGGAAATGGTCTACGATACGGACTTGGATCCGAAGTTTTACCCAAAAATATATATGAGACCTTTCAAAATTCCTTTGATTGAAAGAACTGTTTGCATCACTGCTCCAGGCTGGTTACGGGTTTTTACGTTGCAAAAACGAGTTTGTATGCTGGAGTGGGCACTCGACACTATGAAGAAAGCCCACGAAGAAATAGACAGTTTGAAAACGAGGCTTGCTGACGGAACTATAGACACCCACGACAAAGTGTTTGTGGAGTTTCTGACCCAAATCGGGGCGTCGATTGCACTGCAGTGTTTGCTTTCACTGAACCAAAATACTTTTGCACACACAATACGGGAGGTTCACCCCAACGATGTGGTATGGTCTAATTTGGAGCGAAGCAACAATTTCGTGTGTCTGTTGGAACAGTACTTGGTGACTTTGGGATTTATCGCAATAATCACACTTTATGTGGTGCCAGTTTCATTTATAGCAATGGTGTCGCAGATCCCGTTAATGACTCAACTCATCCCGTTTCTTCGGTGGATCTACAAACTTCCAGAGGAGACCCGGCGCACCATCTCATCGGTCGTTCCCTCTATTTTATTGACGCTATTGACCGAGGTTGTGATGGTAACGTTCCGGTTTCTCACGTACTTTAAGGGAAAAATGAGTGGCTGCGAAATCGAGCTCAATTTGCAGCAATGGTACTTTGCGTTTCTTTTTGTGCAGCAGTTTTTAGTGGTGACGATTCTGTCAAGTATCACTGTAATTCTCAAGCAAATCATCGATGAGCCCACCACCATTCCGTTTCTTCTCGCAATGAACATCCCCAAGGCAGCTACCTTCTTTTTCCAGCACCTCACCGTCAAAGCATTTGCCTTTTGCGGCAACAATTTCTTGAGAGTGGACCAATTGGTAAAGACGGTGTTTGTATACAGTTGGAAGGACGATACCCCCCGTGAAAAGTTCTTGAGACTCGCTACCCTCCCCCAGGTTCGCTGGGGCACTATTTATCCCGTGTACCTGGTGTACGCGTGTATTGGCGTGGTCTACAGTATCATTTCGCCGTTGATTTGTGTTTTTGTGTCATTTATGTTATTTCTCGCGTTGGTTTATTTCAAGTACGCACTCAAGTTCATCTACAGCCATGTGAACCGATCCGAGACATATGGCCGGCTTTACCCCACTGCGTTGCTTCATCTCTACACTGGAATCTACTGTGTTGAGTGCTGTTTGATTGGGATATTCTTTCTTGTGAGAAACGAGGTAGGGGCTGCAATTATGCGGCCCCAGGGATACTTTATGTGTTTGGTGTTATTGACCACCATTTTCGCACACACACAATTATACTACCAAAACGCCAGGTACTTTGAGCATTCACCTGTTTTGTGGGACAGCGAAGCCAAGCCTTTGATTTTGGATGAGGACTCGGATAAAAACGAGGCGAACGAGTACTACCTGAGTAAGGCCTTGTTGTATTTGCACCCAGCATTTAAGTATGAGTACCCTAGAATATGGCTTGCGGCAGATCCTTTGGGGGTGAGTGATATGCTTATAAAGAATGCGGAGGCGCAGGTGTCTACATTGAGGGGGGGATTGACAAGAGGGGCTGTGGTTGATTTCAAGTCTTCGTATAGGAGCTTTGGGATAAGGGTTGTGGATGCGCCGCCGGATTTCAAGTAGAACATGAGCGAAGAGAACATGAGCGAAGAGAACATGAGCGAAGCGAATGTTCGATTCCAGAGCATGAGCGAATACTTCCGAACATTTCGCTTCGCTCAATGTTCGATAATCTTTCTTTTAGAGTGAAGAAATGTTTGTTAGCATTGAGTCTACATTGAGCGGAAATGTTCTACTTTTTGTGTAACAACACTTTTCGCAGCCAAATTAGAATTGGCAAAAAAGTTGAAAAAGTTCATGTTAATTGAGCGTAGAATAGAAGTGAATATATAAAGATCAGGGTATGTAAAAACGTAAGAGTGAATCTGAAAGCTAATAAAGCCTTAAATGAAACTTGTGGACTGCTGAAGTTAAGTAAGTGAATATCTGCAATCTCAAGCCTAAGCTGTATGTAGTTACATATACATTCATGGTTCATTAATTTGTCTTTTCATTTCTATTAAAGAGCCATCAAACAATCTCGCTCTGCTCGATTGTTTGACGCTCGATTGTTTGATTTAATCTCTGGAGCCTCTCAACAATCTCGCTACGCTCGATTGTTTTCGAGTCTACCATACTCCTCATCCAACCTCCTCCTAATCCTCAACCCCCCCAACAACTCCTTCCATCTCCCATTTAACACAACCCTATACCTCCTCTCCTCCTCCCTCTTCCCAGCCTCCCAAACCCCCCTCGCCGCCTTTTCCATCGACTCATGTACAATCACCCCCAACTTGGTTGGTATGGCTCTGTTCATACTAAATGTGAACCCCACCACCACAGGCACATACTCAATCGGCAGCAGGTGCCTGTGTTCCCGCAAAATGGTCTCGATATTTGCAAGTTTGAGCCACACGCACTTTTCAGGCACCATACACTCACGAAATATCTCAATGTTGTTGTACTTGTTTCTGGGAAGCACCCCGTTTTCCACCTGTAATTGCTGGTAGGGACATGTTTGTGCAAAGCTGTAGATGCAGATGGTATTTAGATCCGGTCTATTATTTCTGATATTGTCATTGTACACTCTGCGGTGGTGGATTGTTCTTGGAACCAAGGTAATAGTTTTTAATGGCTTGTCTATTTGGGAAGGTTGTACGGATCTCCCCAAGAACTTCCATTGAACTTGCGATTTCCCAATAGTCACAGAGTCGCGGAAGTAGATGAGATGTTTCTTTTCTATATTTTTCTTCGTCTTGTCCATCTTCCTCTTCTCAATCAACTTTTTCATACTCTTTTTCAAATTCTTCTCAATCTTCTCAATCAGCAACCCACTCTCCTTTTCCTCCACCTTTCTCTCTCTCCACGGTCTCCCTACAATCACCTCATTACACCTCAACGTCTCCAAAGTCACAAAATTCGGGCTCTTTTTCAAAGCAGCCAAAGAAGAAGGCACCTCATTATTAGCCAACGCAAGTTTCCTCAATAAAACAAGCTCTTTATTCACAGCATCATATGAGTATGGTCTATTAAAACTCCTCAAAATTGTCTGAAACATCAAACACGCTTTGCCAAGGTCTGTGCGCAAGTCCAACTTGGAGAACCAGCGGTACCCCACGTTTTTCATGTACCGCGACGAAACATCAAGAACAAGCCCATTGTTGTGAAAAGCCACCACATACTGCATGTTCATGGAGTTGAACTGGTCACGAATAGGAAAGAGGGTGGATACAAACACTTTGGAAGTATCCATTTCGGAGTGAGAAAACTTGGACAGCTTAGAAAACTCAGACAGCTTAGAAAACTCAGACAGCTTATCCCCAGAGGATCTCTTCACTCTTGTTATTCTCTTCTCCTCATTGTGAAAACAACAACACTCTATCACAATAATCTCCGAGTCATCCAAAGGATTAACCAACTCAGTCCAGAAGTACGGATACAACAAGTCGTGGTCGTGGTTGCGCGCAAGCTTTTCGTGATCCACAACAGGCTGAGAGCTCTTGTGCATGGGCACAAGAGGAAGAGAAAACACCATGCGGGCCTCGAAGCCCAAGGCCCGGAGAATCGCCGTGAATATCTGGGCCCCAGTGTCGCGATTATGGGAGAATTTCTTGATGACCTTGACGAAATCACCCACACTGGAAATGGGAGAGGAGGGTTTGGGGAAATACTGATCGGGGGATTGGCCAGAGGGTACTTTTCCCAAGACCCGAAGACCATTCCCGTTAATTTTAAAGTTTAACCTGAACCATTTGATAAGGTATTGAATGATGTAGATGAGGAGGGTGTCAAGGTCTTCATTTCTCTCTTTATTCTTTTTGACATTATTTCCTCCACTCTCTTTATTTCCTCCATTCTTTTCACTCTTATTGTTTTCACTCTTATTCTTTTCACTCTTATTCTTATCACTCTCATTCTTTCTTACATTCACTCCACTTTTTACTCCATCCTTTCCTCCACCCTCTCCATCTTTTCCACCCCCACTCCTCAACTCCCTCACACGATCCTTCAACTTTTTCGGTAGAATCTTTCTCAAAGCCTTTGCCACCTTTTTATTAGACAAAAGAGCATTTCTCTCCTTCCCATGAGCCAAGAACGTCGCCATTCCCAACGCGTGCAATGACGCCCTCTGCCGTTTCTCCTCAAGCCGTTTCTTGACAAGTTGTTTTCGCGAATCGTCAATGGTAATGGTGTACCCTGGTTCCAACGGCACAGTTTCCCAAAGATCAAGGTCTGAGTCTGAGTCTGAGTCTTCCCCTCCACCTCTACCCCCTTCCTCTTCACCTTCCTCTTCACCTCCCTCTCCACCTCCCTCTTCACCTCCACCTACTTCATACTCCTCATCACTTCCCTCTTCATCTCCATATTTACGCCTTTTTGGTTCAGAGTCTACAAAGAGGCTCATAAATTTAATTTTCCATGGTCAGAATAGATAAGAATATATGAGTGAATATGAGCGAATAGATGAGCGCGAATCTATTTCGCTCATCTATTTGGTGTAATCACACTAGACCAATTAACTTGACGAATTCTCACCAAGTATCTATTAATTCCATTTATTTCACAATTGATTCTCTTCTCAATTCATCTCATCACTTCTCCACACTTCAGATAAAATGCCATTCATCTATAGATGCAAACAATTCCTGATTATTTACATCTTATTACACTACTTTAGCTCTATTCCTTTATTATACAGTTCAATTTACAGTTATTTCGTCCGTTCTCTCAATGTTTTCTCATCCGTTCTCTCAATATTCTTCATGTCATCACTTATCTTCTCAACACTTATCTTCATCATGTCATCACTTATCTTTTCAACACTAATCTCTTCTATCTCTCTATCTCTCTATCTCTCTATCTCTCTATCTCACTAACACTCGCTTCGCTCGCGTTAGTGAATTACGTCTGAGATTGCGTACCACTCCTCAACCAACCCCCACGGATTCGTTGACTCCGGCAACCCATCATGCCCAAACACCTCCACACTATCAAAATGTGCCACTGGCGTATACGTCTTCACCGTCACAATCTCCTCAGGGTCCGTTTCACTCCTCGCAAGACTTTCTGAGGTATTGCAAATGTACCCGGTGTGGTGTTTGAGTGGATACGACTCCCCCACCAACTTGCGGCCGCGAAAGTACGCCACGTTCACGGTCTTGGCGCCGATGGTCTCGGTGGTGCGCGACTCCGTAAAGTACTCGGTGGCAGCTTCACCAGAGTAGTGGATTTGCATGGGGACAACATTGAGGTTGACCTTCTCACTGGCACTGGTTAAAATGGACATAAGAATAGAAAGAACAGAAATAAATACAAATATAACGAAAATGATAGAGTGTAAGAACAAGAAAATGTAGAGAAAATAAGGAAATGCTAAAGTAAGAGAGAGTAAGAGAAAGCATAGAAGAAGACTAGATTGAATGGATGAAGAAGGTGATGGTGGGAATGGCTTTGTGATTATGTAAGTGATTATGTACGCAAATAGACAGGCATACAGAAAAGAAGAACTGATGCAGATATATGAGATATGAAATCTGAAGGGGTATGATTGCTTTGTAGTATTTGTTTCAAGTACCAAAGTCAATCATTTGCTCTTCTCTCCTATTTTTCACTCTTGTGTCTCCTACTCTGTAATTTCGCCCATCTCTTTCTATATCTGCTTTCTTCAATACAAGTTTCAGTACTCAATTGTACTTCCAGTATTGTTACTCAATTGAACTTCCAGTATGTTGCTCAATTGTACAAGTATATTTGTCCATTGATTGTAGTCCTGTCATTACTCAAATGTCCAGTACACCCAATTGACTTTACTCCTCTTCCCATTTGGGTAATACCTATAATGGACATTTTGAAAGGTACAACATGGTAGAGGGAACAGTCATGTCATTAATACATAAACGTTTGAGGAACTTTATGAGCAGTACGCTACCTTATCAACGTTCTTTCATAATCACATATCATTCATATATTGTACTCCTTTTTAATCATTTCTTGGATGGTCATTTTCGGGTTTGGGGTTCCTTGGGATGTTGATGTACTGCACATAAGACACCAACTCTACATTCCTATCAGGTAGTCGAGTGTAATCGTACGGTTGAACTTACAATGACTTCTTTATGACTTCTTCACAATGTCTTGATGACTTCTTCTGCAATAACTTCTACATTCAATAACTTCTACACTCAACAACTTCTACACTCAATAACTTCTACACTCAATAACTTTTATACTCTACATTTACTCGCACAAATAAAAACTGTGGCTCAACGGCTCTAATTCCTATCACAGTAACACCCACAACCATGGAGATAAGAAGGAATGTGATAAAGCAATGGCATGATAGTTTTATAGTATTAGCATGATAGTAATAGTATTATAGTATGGTGTGAGGAAAGGCGAAGTAGAGTAACTTTTTGTGGACTTTTCGTAATTATGTATTGGTTCTGTGTCTTGGCTGTTAGTCATTGTTCATCTATTAGTCCATATTTTCACCTTTTCTATTGAGTTGATCAAGTAAGTCTTATTTTCTTCTTTCTAGTCTCTCTAGTCACTTCTAGTCTCTTTATAGTATATTGTTTATAGTATATTGTTTGGTCCACTTTTCTCTACTCTATCCCTTCTATTTGTACTGAATTCTTATCTACCGATCTTCTCCATTTTTCAGTTCACTTTTTCTTTTATCTTTTCCTTCTCTTTTCCTTCTTTTCCTCCTTTATCTTTTCATTCTTTCTATGTCCCAAGACCTACACCCCAGTGCACTCAATGACACCAGCACCAGTGCTGCTGGTGTCGTTGCCAGTGAAATTGCTACCGAAAACGACCCGCTTTTGGCCAGTCGCCTCAAGCTGCCTAGCCCAGAGATCTCCAAGAAAGAGTTGCGCTTCGTGATATCCGGCCTCTTTATGGCCTCCTTTTTAGCCGCCATGGACGGTACTATCGTCACCACCCTCCTCACCACAATTGCCTCGGATTTGCACGCTGTCAAGGTCGTTTCATGGATCGCTACTTCCTATATGCTTTCTGCATCCGCCTTCCAACCATTGTTTGGTAAGCTCTCGGATATTTTCGGTCGCAGAATTCTCCTTCTTATTTGCTCCGGTCTCTTTGCCCTTGGTTGTGCCATGTGCGCTACCAATTCCCTCGGGATGCTCATTGCGGGCCGTTTTGTCACCGGTATTGGCGCCTCCGGCTACACTTGTTTGGGCACCATGACCATGTCGGACCTCATCCCAACCCGTGAGCGTGGATTTTACCAAGGCTTCGCCAATGTGTTTTTTGGTTTGGGCAGTGCGTCCGGTGGATTCATTGGTGGTATTCTCTCCGATTACTTTGGGTGGAAATCAGTCTTTGTCATGCAAGTTCCTCTTGCTGGTGCAGTGTTTTTGGTAACGTACCTTTACCTCCATCTCCCAGCTGGATCTCCTGGTTTGGGGTACACTGGTCAAAATGTCCGTGAGAAATTGAAGCGCGTTGACTTTTTGGGGTCCTTCTTTCTTGTTTCCGCCTTGATTTTCCTCATGACCGCCGCTGCAGAGGGTGGCCGTGCCATTGCGTTCAAGTCCTGGCCATTTGCTGCGTTAATCGGGGGGTTTGTCGTGTTTATTGGTGGTTTCATCTACACTGAAAAATACGTCAGTGAAGAGCCCATTATTCCATTGGAACTCATGACTTACCGCACGGTCTTGGCCTCTTCCTTGGCTAACTGGTTTGCAACTATGGGATTTTACGCCCTCATGTTTTACATTCCATTCTACTTTTCTACAGTGTTGCAGTTGACTCCTACTGAGAACGGTATGCGTTTGATCCCCAACTTCTTTTCCATTTCCTTGGGATCTATTTTGGCGGGGTTGTACATGAAGAGAACAGGCAAGTACTACAAGTACTCGGTGATTGTGATTTCAATCATGGTGATTGGATCTGCGAGAGTTCTCTTGTTAAGTCCTGACAGTTCCTTGTTTTTCCAGTACACTGCAATTATTGTTCCTGGGTTTGGTTATTCCACTTTGATTACAGTTACACTTCTTGCGTTGATTGCATCTGCTCCATTCAAGTTCCAGGCCAGAACGACCTCGATTCAGTATACTTTTAGGTCCACTGGATCCACGATTGGTTTGTCGATTGCAACTGCTATTTTTCAAAACATCTTGAAGTCGAGTTTGGTGCAAAAGGTGACGGCGTTGGTGAAGGATGGCGATGAGGCACGTGAGATTATTGACAAGGCGTTGGAGAACACAGAGTACGTCAAGGAGGCTCCAAAGTACGTGAGGGCTGCAATTACGGACTCGTACGAGTTGGGGTGTAAGGGAGCGTTTGTGTTTGCGTTGGTGACTGCAGCGATGGGGTATGTGGCGGTGTTGTTTATGAGGGAGCATAAGTTGCATTCGACGATTGAGAGGGAGGAGGAGTAATACAATCGAACAATCGGACAATCGAGCGAAGCGAGATTGTGAGATTGTGAGATGGTAAATCTCCAACAATCGAGCGAAGCGAGATTGTTGGGTTTGTAAAGAACTGGCAATAATTGGGTTATCGAGAACAATCGAGCGAAGCGAGATTGTTGAGATGATAAAAAAACCGATTATAAATCGACAACAATCTTGCTTCGATTGTGGAGATGTGAAAACAGTACAGAACATCGGAAACAACGGAAGAACACCCAAACTAGACCTTATTCTACTGAACATCATTATAAAATTGACAGTTCAGAAGATGACCACCCACTTAGTAATACTTAGATAGAACAATAACGAGAACGTTATTGAAGATAATGTTAATGTGTATATGTAGAGGCTATGTATTAGACCTCAATGTCAAATCAATGTCACACAAGATAATAGCCAAGAAATAGTATTTCACACTATTAGAGTAACCCAATGTCAACATCTGGTAGCCAACTTACCTCATCCCCGAAAATCAATATTCGAAATGGCTGCTGTGACGACCATCGTATTTCATTTGACAATGAATACAATGAGGTCTTTTCTACTTGGTGTCAAATGTGTCAGTAAATTTGGAGTACACGAAAAAGTATTACGAATGTGTAGCTCTATTTGTGGCTGTTGTTTTGTGATCTTTTTGATGCAGCTTTTTCGCAGCCAATCTGTGGTGATGAAATTTGGTGAGTATGGTGTGCTTGGCAGTCAGTTCTTGGAATATCTCAATCTTGCATCTTGCGCCAATCTGTGCACTTGTGATTCGCAATAGTCAGTTTAACAGCCAAGAGCAAACAACGGTATCTGCTACCAATGAGAACTAGACATGACTAAGAATAGTAATAGGATAGAGTATGTACTGCATGAAATAATATTCTATTTGAACCCATCTCATCCACTTTTAGCGGATGCAAGTATTTTTATCTATACTCAGGCACTGTTTGTCAGGTAGATAATGTAACGTAGTAAGACAGGTTAGATATACACTGTGTTCTCATATAATACAAAGTGACGAGGTCATTTCGGTTGTACCTGAACTCAGCATAGGCAGCTCTGTGAGTCAGTTCGTACATGTCTACATTTGTAAGAACTTTGACAAATGTTTAAAGTACATTTTCTGTATTCCACAAACTCACACTGCTTGCTCACCCAAGTATTCTCATATAGGCTATACTATTAATAACGTATGCAATTATTTCTGGCTAGACATAAATCGGTGGAGTTCAACGAGGCAACTGTTTTTACTGGCTGCAAAATGTGTAGTTTGTGTAATTTGTGTCATATAAATTCAACACACCTTCAAAATACCACACAGTGTACTCCTCACTTCATTCTCTCACCAAACCTATACATTCATATCTCATTAGTGCATCGCAGCTGAAAGATCCATGAAGATTTTCATTAGATGGAAATTCGAAAGAAGTCGAGGCTCTTGCACACTCTTGCACATTGTCTACTTAGCTGAAAAAGTAACTAACAAACGCCTAGCTGACAGAAGGCAGCTGCTCCATCGATTGCATGGCGATTTTGTGGTGAAAAGTATTATTCCAGTAGACCTCTCTCAACTCATCATTGTGACTTTGATCAATTGAGAACAAACCATTTGTTGGTGTCACTATTGACAAATGAGCGAAGCGAGTAATCGCTCACTTGTTGTTTTGCTTTGTTAGTTGGCTCACTATTGACAAACTCGCTTCGCTCATTTGTCAATTATCTCGTTTGTTAAACACCTCACAACTTCACCATCGGATCATCAATTTCAGCCATTTTTGTGTCAATTACACCATCTTCAATCAATTTTTTGATCTACTTATAAAACAATTTCGCTGCGCTCAATTGCGATTTAACAATTTCGCTTCACTCAATTGTTTGTGGTCGACATGCTCGGAAACCTCCCCATTGAGATCATACACCGTGTCATCGACTGCATACCCAAAGAAGACCTCGCAAACCTCCTCGAATGCCCACAAACCCGCGACTATGCTCTTCGATGCTACTACCCCCACATTTCAGTCAAAAATAATCCCGATGATGAGAATACACGCATACCTGACGGTACCCATCTAGACCACGATCCCCGTCCCATTGACCTCCGTATCTTTGCACAGTACAACAAAGGGTATTCACCCAAAACATTGCGGCTCCAGGACGTGGACCAGCTCTTGTACCTCCAGGAGTATGTCCCCCATCTCCTTTCCAATACATCGGTGACTTTCCACGAAGAATCACTCGATAATTTAGCCAAAGTTCGTATCAATGCTAGTTGCTGCGTTGAAATTGATACCCTCGACGTCCACCCTGATCTTTCGCTCCCTCCCTGTGTTTCTGAGCTTTCGATTGAGGAATTTAGTGGGTCTCAATTTCCCCCGTGGGAATTGCAAAAATTGTCAATCACACACAATGGCGGGAAATTGGACCTTTCGGCCATGACTTTACAGTGTTTGAAGATTGTGCTCCTGGGTTCTTGCACAGATATCAAGTTTCCTTATTTGAAAGAGCTTGAGCTCTTGGGGGAGGTGGATCTCAAAGATATTGCGCATATGACGAGCTTGGAAAAACTCACTCTAATGTGTCCCCGGATCGATTCCTGGGCATTTCCTCCAAACTTGAAGAAATTAGTTAGCGTAAGTTCGGATCCTCCCTTTGTTCCACAAGGCTTGGAAGAGCTCACGGTGTTTGGTCAGATACCTGGCCTTGACGTTGATGAATCATTGGACCTTTCAATACAACAGTGCAAAACTTTGAAGCGTCTTGTCTTGGGCGCGTATCCCCAGGATTTGGGTGTCACCGACCGTTGGCCTAATCTACAAGAAATTCGGTTCAGTGGGGGGATCGACGATTTTTTTTTAGACTCGATACTGGGGTTGAAGACCTTAAAGCGGGTTTTCGTGCAATGTATAACTACCGGCCTGTTGGTGGATTACATCTTGGATGAACTCGAAAATCCTCAAGACGGTGTCGACTACGACTACAGTGTGTTTGTCAATAGACAGTTCCCTGTTTTGGAGGAACTTCAACTCAACTTTGAAACCTACACTTTTGAAAGTGGATCATTGAAAAAGATCCACGCTCCCGACTATATGGGGAGTAGGCTTCTTCTGACTGATAGGCTTGCCACTCTTGCCCATCTCACTGACATTGCGGTAGAATTCATGGGGGTTGAAGATGCCTACTTATTTCTCAAAAATTATCCAAGGTGGGTGGAGAAAATCAAGGTGGACTCACCAGGTCGAGGAGAAGGGATTCCGGTTCCCGGCCTCGTTTTGGATTCACCAAACTTGCGGGTTTTCCGCCTGAATCTTTTGTTTGATGATGTCAGAGTGGACTGTCCCAACCTCACAGAATTTGTGTTGAAATACGATGATGTGGTGCATTCCTACCGCTGGCCGAAATATGGGCATGTCAACATAACGTGCGAGAACCTCAAGTCGGCGGAATTCTACTGTTGTTCTGCAAACTTGAGTGGGTGCAACAACCTCGAAAAGGTAGATGTGATGTACCTTGCAAATCCAAAGTTTCCACGCCTAGACATGGATGGGTGCGATAACCTCAAAACTGTGAGTGTGCTCAATCAAAACGTTTATTTCGAAGCTTTGGACACTTTTTACTTAGATAACTGGGGCCAGCTTTCCAAGGTTTCCCTAGACGGTTTTGTAACAGACGAATTGGATCTCGGTATTTTCTCCCCAAACCTCATTTGGTTAAAAGCGAACGTAAAAGCAAAATCGGTGAAGGGATCCTTTGCGGATTTCAAGCAGTTGCAACACTTGGATTTGGGCCACAACGACTTGGGCGCGTACTTTGCAAATAACAAGGTGGTTTTGCCTGACTCGTTGGTTTACCTCAGCTTATTTGGATCCGGGGTTTTCTGCGCTGACTTGGAGTTTGGCGACAACTTGTTGTTTGCCCGGCTTGAATTTTATTTATGGCGCCTTAAATGGTCTAATGCGCGTGTGTACTGGAGATGGATAGTCTCCATGTGTTCGCGCATGGAAGCTAGGGGAGGTGTTGTGAAGGTCGAGATACAACAGCAAGAACTCCCAGTGGAAATCCTGGCGGATGATTGTGAGGTTAAGGAAGAGGACTTGGGGGGAGTGAGTGTGGATTTGGACTTTCTCAGAATGCCATCTGAGACGGTGATTTCAAAGATGGAGGATTATATTGCGAGGGGAGTGGCGATAAATTAACAACGAGCGAAGCGAGTTGTTTGAGTAAGTAAGAAGAACGAGCGAAGCGAGTTGTTTGAGTAAGTAAAAAGAACAAGCGAGAGTTGTTCGACAAGCATAATTCAGTAACTAATTGACAATGTAAGTAAACTGGCTGTTCTAAGAACACCTATAGAGGGTACTTCTCAGAAGTTGACTGCTCAAGTGCCTGCTAAAATTAAGGAATGAACACTCACTTCCACATAGCTCTCTAAATGGCTGCAAAAAATGTCCCAATTGGGAAATTCATAAAATTCATACCAAGATTTCACAAGTGCTCTTTTAGGTTTGTGGACCTGAATAGTGTCAGGGAACGCCCCTCTTTTATTCATTTTACCTCAGGGTCACCGATTAGTGGACTAAGAATTGGGTGTCATCTGATTACTGCCAAGTTTCGTGTTTCAAGGAGTAGAACTCTTTAAAGCTGGCAAATTTGTCTAAGTGCTTAGGTCTGCCAGGATCCAACAACTACTCCGTGGGTGACTCAATGGACCGGGCCCGTTTACTGCTTTGTTTTAGACTAGATGGAGAAGTAGATGAACTAACCAGATGTGTGGATTAGAGTAACGAATGTTTCTAAGTTGGTGACAACAAAATTGTCCCGAGTTAAAACAGCGTTCATATTTTTTAAATTTTTGTAAATTTGTTCGAAAATTTATCATCTTTCACTTCTGTGTACTTGAAAGTCAATATCCGATATCTGATACTTGATTTCATATGCAATGTTCCCTGGCTATACGGATCCTTTATCTTCGTCTTGAGTCTACTCACCTCCCACACCTCTTTGTGTTTTTACTATTTTCCTAATTAGGAATGGAAAGGTGATCTTCTTACTGCCGAGATCGTCGCCTTACATTATGATCGCGAAATGCCAATCAATGCGGTATTTGATCATCCCCTATCCGTTATGTGGTAGTATTTGATTACATAGGACGTCCAACCTATATTATGGTCTATTCCAAAAGGTGCAAATTGTTCCAGTTTTTCGCAGCATTAGCAGATGGAGCAACGAAAACATTGGATCAGTTCAAGTTCTCATTCACTAAGGCAACCTTCATTGATTTTTCTTATTCTTATCATTTGACAATTCCACATGTCCAGAAACGGGTAAGAATGGGGGTACAAGTCAGCATGTTCTCGGTGAGCCAGTTTTTCATACCCCCTAAGCACTTTCCTACCCCCTAAGAACTATTTATCCATTCCGTCCTTCTTTTGTAACCACACGTTTACCATTTACTAAGCAGCTGCCCCATGTCATCCGTCGATATTGAACATCACCCCCTTCTGCGGTCTTTTCACCCCATATGTGCAAATTACCGCCAGTTAATTAATTTGATTCTTTTCAATCAGGGTGCTCCTAATATGTACAGGATGGTCTAATGAGGGGCTGTTGATCAAAATACCATTGGGATATTTATGAATTTCTAGCAACAACCAAAGGATGGAAATGAGAAGCTGAGGCGGACAGATAAGCTCAGAGATGCAACATGACTTAATTTTTTAAGATAGCAATAAGATAGGAATGTAGATAAGCATTGAGAGAATTTTAAGAAGGGTCATGGGTTGGATAAACGGCTTTATAATCCAATGGAGCTTAAACGCTTCAGTATCACTCCAAATATTTGCACCTTTGAAGCTTTGGATTTTGTGGTTTTGAGAAGAACGAGGGGCACGTGATTAGGCTCCAGTTAGAGGACTGCATAGAATACTATTACTATATAAGTAGGTAGTTATTCCTTCGTAAGACAAGTTAGATATAAGTCGTGTTACTGAAGCGTGTGAATCCTGACATCTGAACTGTTTGGTTAATTATTCCGCATATTTTTGTGTAGGACTAGTATCAAACTTCAACTTCCAAACTTGACTTCCATTGTCGGTCGATGCGAATTTTCGATCTCCCTGAGGACATTGTCCAGCGCACTATTAGTTACTTGCCTCATGGTGAATTGCTAAACCTCCAAGGTATCCCCTTATTTGGTGACCATGCACTCCGCCGTTATTACCCCGAACCCGGTATTATGTTTGGGGGAGAAAACCCCCTACCTGACGTTGAGTACCTCAGTAAAAAACCCCGTCTTGTTGAACTTCGTGTGTTTGCCGGACACAACAAAGGATATTCGCCCAAAAAGTTGGATTTGAGCTCGCTGCACCACTACGATTATCTTCAGAAATGGGTCCCCCATCTACTCTGGGAAACCCTGCTTGAATTTTCAGCGTCAAGCCTCGATGAACTTTACAATGTTCCTAGCAATGCCCGAATTGACTTGTACTGTGAAGATGAAATTGATCTAGACACTATTGGTATACTCCCCCCCTGTGTTTTTGAACTTGAACTATTGCAATTCACTGGAACTCGGTTCCCTCCTTGGAAGTTGCAACAATTGAAGGTCACACTCAATGACAACGACTTTGATCTTTCTGCGTTGAGTGTGGACCGTTTGATTGTGGAGCTGAATTGTTTCCTGCGTATCAAGTTTCCTCGTGTTCGGGAACTTTTTGCCAATGGAAATATTGATCTTCGTGACTTGTGGCACATTCAGGGTTTAGCGAGCCTTTTTGTCGTTCATGCCGAAGTCGAAAACTGGGAGTTTCCCCCAAATCTCAGAAAACTTGTTAGCAAAGATCTCCCTTGGGTTCCAAAAGGCTTGGAAGATCTAACAATTTTCGATAAATATAAGGGGATTCCAGAGTCGCTCGATCTTTCGATACAACAGTGTGGCACCTTGAGGCGTCTCGTGATACCAAAACATCCTCGGAAACTCGGTGTCGACAACCGTTGGCCCTTGTTGGAAGAACTTGAAATCACTGCATGCGACAAGTTTGTCTTGGATGGAATCTTGGGTTTGAAGTCTTTGAAGCGGTTATCAGTGAGATTCGAACGTAAGGAACTGAAGGTAGACTACGTCTTGGATGAGTTTGAATTTGCCGATTATACAGAGGAGGAGGTCAACTATGATAAGTTTATTAATAGACAATTCCCCGTGTTGGAAAAACTTACTTTGAACAGAGACACCTTCATTTTTGATAATGGACACCTCAAGGAGCTCACTGCTCGCGACTATGAAGGCGAATTGCTTGCTGTGGCCGAGGAACTTGCACGTTTTCCTCATCTCACTAAGCTCTGGGTGAACTTTAGTTCCCTTGAAGATGCCCAAAATTTCTGTGAAAACATCCCGCAACAGCTCGAGGAGCTCTATGTTTACGGAGGTGCGAGGGACACGTACACGGATCTCACGTTGAAAATGCCGAACTTAAAGGTGTTCAGGCTGGATATGGTATTTGGCCAAATTCTTGTTTCCGACTGCCCCAAACTCACAAAATTCGAGTTGGGTGCCCCAGAGAATTGTACTATAGAATACGATATGCCTTACTGGAACTGTGTTAATGCCGACATAACGTGCGAGAGTCTCAAGTCGTTGAAAATTACCTGTGTGTCTGCAGATTTGACTGGGTGCACAAACCTCGAGGACGCAGAAATAACCTTTCGCCTCAACAGAGACAGCTCTCCACAACTAGATTTGGATGAAAATACCAAGCTCAAATCCTTGAGCTTGGAGTGTAAATGCTACAGAGATATTCCATTGGACGTTTTACAAATAGAGCGAGAGTTGAGTACAATTCCGAGAATTTCCATCAAGGGTTTTCATATGGAAGAATTGGACCCTAGTATATTTTCTCCCGATATTAGATGGTTAAAGGTTGAAACAAATTTGAAATCAATAAATGGATCGTTCGAGAAATTCCAACTGTTACGTACATTGGATTTATCGGGGAACAAGCTCGCGGACTATTTTGCCAATAACAAAGTGGTTTTGCCAAAGTCCTTGGTTTCTCTTAGTATTGGTTACAATAATTTATCGTACGCCGATTTGGAGTTTGGAGACAACTTGTTATTCATCAACGCCTGCGACTCCACTGCTTGGGGGTCAGAATGGAATAAAGCTCCAATTTATTGGAGATGGGTGATGTCAATGTGTTCCCGAATGGAAGCGAGGGGAGGTGCCGTGGAGGTTCTGTTCGCTCACTTTGCGCGGCCCCTGAAGGAAGAAGCAGCGTTCAAGAAAAGGAAGTTTGGGGTGAATGCAGACTGGGACTTTCTCAAGATGCCAGACAATACGGTGATTTCAAAGTTTTCAGAGTATAGGTACGAGAGAATATTGGTTAGGGCATGTCCTAAGAAGGAGAGATATTAGATAATGATAGACAAGGAATAGGACAAATGGGCAATAGGATTGAACTATGTAATAAAGGAAAGGCAATGTGACATGTATTTGAGGGAAGTAAGAAGAATGATTTTCAAGTGGTGGCCTATTATGCATGCCACTGAGTATAATTTGTTATTGCATCAAGCATTTGGTTCTTTTAGAATTATTGTAAGTTTACGAGAAGGGCCATGAAGTGCGTAAGAACTAGCGGGATTAGTGATGTAACGATTGCCTTGCTTGATCCAAAATCGACTGCATTCAGATCCTGACCACAGATTGTGATAGAGGGATATGGATGGGTTGAGCGAAAGTCAGAACAACGACAATGTTTTCTGTCACAGAGTATTGTCTTTTCCATCTTCCTAGTGAGTAGCCGCAATGGCTGCAAAAAATGTCCCAAATAGGAAACAAGAAAAGCACTTCACAGTTTTTTGAACTGTGTGATGAAGGTTTCAAGAAGGTGTTCAATGGAATGTATTCTTACACTGATTTAATGACTGGGGATGCTGAGAGTTGGAGTGTTAGACAAGTAGTAGACTAGTAGACGAGACTAGAACAGATTAGAGTAGAAGAGACTCCAAAAGTACAGACTCGAAAAGAATAGACTAGAAAGGAATAGCTAGAGAAGAATAGACAAGTAGAAACGAACAAACGGAAGAGGGAAAGCTCAAACATACGAAGAGAATGCAAACATGTATCAAGCCGAATTTTGCTGCAGCAATTTCACTCACGTACATCCTTCAATAACGACTCTCAAACTCTTTATTTTTTGCTCAAACCAACAAAATTATAACCACTGCTACACTGCAAGGCACAAGAAGCCTTCAAACTAGCAAAATTCGAGCTTTGAAGGAAACCTACCTGTGGCAGCGGGTACTGATGTCTCTCAAACTCATCTCGAGCGCCGTGGCGCAGTGGAAGCGCGCAGGGCTCATAACCCTGATGTCCCCGGATCGAAACCGGGCGGCGCTAGCTCGTTTTTTTGACAAGAGCAAACTAGATGAGCGAAGCGAATCTAGTTGAAGTCTGATAAGAGGTACTTTATCTGATCTATAATGGTTTCAAAAACTAAGTTAAAGTTTCCACCAATCAGTTCAATGCTTCATTTTCTTTTTCCACTGAATAGCTGCTCTCCAGTCATGTACCTCCTAGTCAAACTTTAAACAACTCTCTTCACTATTGTGCTCATTTCGTTATCTTTGAATACAGTAGACTTTCGCAGCCATCAAAGCGTAGCTGATTTTGATGTTACACCTTTTTCACAGCCCACACTTAAGTTCCCTGTCATCTGAATACGAAATACTAATTATGGTACTGCCCCTATATAAATATCTAATCCGTCTAAAGTAACACCGAATGTTGAATAAAAATGAGTACCGTCCTAGTTATACTTGTGACAAGTACAAGTATAATAATACATGAGGACACTGTTAAGGCTGCGTTGAAGCGTATTGCTCAATTGTCTTAGTCAAAGGTGATTTAGCTGACCCAATCTTATCGCTGCTTGATTCAAACTATTGACCCAATATTTGCTGATCATGATAAAAAATTGAATAATTTGATCCTAGTCACTTCTTCACTCACAATCTCGCTTCGCTCAATTGTTCGCCCAATCTCATACTCACTCACAATATCGCTCCGCTCAATTGTTCGCTCGATTGTGCTTTCACACTCACAATCTCGCTCCGCTCGATTGTTTGCTCGATTGTGCTTTCACACTCACAATCTCGCTTCGCTCGATTGTTCGGTGATAGCATACCTATGATGACCCTCACTCACCACCATTATCCTCGCCTCCGAGCCCCTCCCCGCCGTCTCTGTTATATACAACTTACTCTTCTTATGTGTCTTGCTCTTTGGAAGAAGCAACTCATCTGGATCCCCACCCCCCCGCGGAGACATTCTTGGAGACAAAAGCGGACTCATTCTAAAGCCGTACTTCCCCCTTTCACCAGCCAACAAAGGCGATAAAACCGGGCTAAGAAGCTCATCTTCGCGCACCGCCTCGTTCAAAGCATCGTCAATCACCTTCTCTATCAACTCCTCCTCGTTTGTAATGTTCACATTGATGAGAATCACCGAGGAAAGTATACTCACTATCCCGATAAAGTACCCTATCGGTTTAGTCTGTGGCTCACCACTTTCTATAGACAAAACAAGGTAGTCGATAAACACAGTGATGGGAATGGCCGAAGTAAGCAGAAGCGACGTCACCAACGGACTGGTGAGGAGCATTGCGAGAATTGTGGTAAAGTCAGAAATCACCGAAAAGAGCGCATTGATCATGACCAGCACCAATATGGTCTTGGTGGGAGGGGCAGTGAGGGCCTCGATTCCCAAGCCATGGACCACCAATAAAGTGGGTGCACCAAACACAGCAGTACACAAACCAACGTACCCGAAAAGTTGGCGTTCATTACACAGTCTACCGGCTGTTTTGATCTCCACTAGAATAAGGTAGACAGAGTAGGAGATGGCACCAAGTACCGCAAGCGCATCGCCCACGATGGGGTTCCTGGGCTCAAACTTGCCGCCGTTGCCTTGGGTGTCTGCGAAGGTAACCAAAAAGACACCAACTACACTGCCCACCACACACATGAGTTTTTTGGGGGTGAAGGTATCGATGCCGAGGAGCGCACCGCCGAAAAGAGTGAATATGGAGGAGGAACAGCTGATAACAGTGCTTGCGGAGGGAGTGGTGTACTTGAGGGAGGTCATCATACACACGTTGTAGAAGAAGTACACAATTGCAATTTCCAAGGCAAGTCTGAGTGTTTCCATAGTGGAAAGAGCCAGATCGTTGTATGATTCACAGTCGGTGTCATAAGTATCATTAGTTCTTTCAGTCCTTTCAGATCTTTCAACTCTTTCAGTTCCTTCATGAGTTCCATGAATTTCATTAGTAGTGTTATGAGTTCCATGTGTTCTTTCATATGTTGTACGTCCTCCTTCTCTAGTACCTCCCCTTATGGTAGCCCAAATATCAGGAACAAGATTCAATGAGAAGAAAGCGCCTGTCAAGAAGGAAATGAAGAAGGGTTTATCGAAATCACTGCCCTTCATGATGACATTGACCAACTCAAGACCCAGGATCCATGTGGTTATGGCAATGGCTATGAGGACCAACCCCCAGCGAAAGTTGCGGATTTCCTGGCGGTTGATGAACTCAACCACCTTCTGGGGGTCCAGGGTGGTCTCGACATTGCGAGTGACGGGGTCGAGCGGCCGGTAGAGGGGACTATCGCTCATGGAAAGTG
Organism: Kodamaea kakaduensis; assembly: GCA_030558435.1. NCBI lineage: Eukaryota > Fungi > Ascomycota > Pichiomycetes > Serinales > Debaryomycetaceae > Kodamaea > Kodamaea kakaduensis. The sequence goes on from JAJMSN010000038.1 coordinate 100,151, forward strand.
ATAAGCGCGAGTTCCAAATCGGGAACGCGGAGAAAAGATATGAAGAGAGCACAGAAATGAGAAAAGATGTAAAAATTAAGAAAACATAGAAGGGGAGATGGAAGATAGAAGATAGAAGATAGAAGATAGAAGATAGAAGATAGAAGATATGAAAGACATATGAAAGAGGAGATAGAAGGATGAGAAAGACATATGAAAGAGAAAATGGTGGAAAGACATATGAAAAGATGGTAGAGAAGAAAGACATGAAATAGTGAAAGATGGGAAAGAAAGGACAAGGTATGAAATATAGGGAAAGACACAAGTACATCAAATATGGTTTACAAGAGGACAACGTACTATTTATCACGACCCTACTAGACTTGCTAATTCTGTACTACGCCTTGAGTTCGCTGAGTCTCGCTGGCAACTCTTTTGTGATACTTGATCAGACCATCTTTAAGCGCAATTTCACCTGTAGTCGAAAGAACAAAAGGACGTCTGCATCCATAAACATAGGAAGGTATTTCTAACGAGAGTGAATATCTACAATTTGTACTTTTGATACCAAGTTGAATACAATTATGGCTACTCCCATATCATTCTTTTTGTGACTGCACCCATGATCTGAAGTTCTTCTGACTAATAACACCTATTCTTGATGTCCCTAACACTAAATGCCTTTCACGAAAGGGCCTAACATTAAATGTTCCTACTACACTAAATGTCACTTGAGCCGAGTATGTCAAATGTGTCAACGCATTTTTTCGCAGCCATCTGCACAAAAAGTGAGACAAGTACTGAAGTGAGCTCAAACGGTCTACATTTTGAAAGACTACAGATCCTCATAAATACCACTGATAACATTCATTATCAGATTTTCTATTAATTTGAACACTAGAAGATATCACTAGTGTCAATTGAGTCTAACCAGACATTCAGAAATGACTCAATGGTGATAATTCTTTCTGGTTCATTGTCATTTATGAATCTGATTCTTGATGATCCTTAATGATTCTCTATGATTCTTCATGATTCATGTTTCTTCACTATTACTGAGCAGGGTAGCGATGAGCCAATTTCGCTACGCTCAATTGTGCAGACACTAGTTACTCACAACCTCGCTTCGCTCGGTTGTTAGTAACTAGCTCTCAACCTCTTCTTCAAATGCTCTCCCGCCGTCACAACCTCCCTATTACTCCCCCTTTCCCTCCCCCTAGTCAACTCCGACGGAAACGGACTCAACAACGCATCATCATTCGGGTGACAGAAAAACACAATCGAGTACCGATCCTGCCCAGTTTCCTGTGCCTTCTTTGGAAACCTCACTCTATGAATCGTACTCTTCAACAACCCCGCAGACCAGTAGCTGAGCTGGTCCCCAATGTTCACAATTATAGGTGGTGCCATATCTTTGTACTTGGTGTTTGGAACATACGGAACAGCCTCCCACCCATTCAGGGTCCGGATCTCCAACCCCTCCTGATTTTCTCTCTGGAGTAAAAGCGTTATCGACCCGTAATCGGTGTGTGCTCCTGCTCTGATCTCGGACTCTGCATCCATTTTTTTCTGTCCGATGTAGTGGAGGAACCTAAAGGTGGTCCCCATATCAGCAGTTGGATCGTGTTTCGCATCGAACCACTCGGGTCCAGGAACGTCTGTGTCCTCGATCTTCAATCCAATGGCAAGCAATCGCAATAAACGGAGGTTTAATGCCCAAAACTTTTTAATGGCCGTCTGGAGAATCGGCATCTTATCGTGAAAAAACGAGTGCACTGGGTACCGAGACTGGCCTGTAGAGCAGTCTAGGTTCGTGATATTGAGCGCTTCTTTGGGGTCGCCTTTTTTCTGGGAGGGGTCTAAATTCTCGCCTCCGTAGCTCACGTAGCCGTGGTTGCTATCGGTTCGGGGGAGACTGTTCTTGTCTTCGTGTGAGAGGTTGAAAAACTGCCTGGAGGTCTCAAAGAGAATGTCCACTTCCTCCTGGGAAAAGTCATGGCCTTCGACAAACATGAACCCTTGGGTGGTGGCAGCGTTGACAAGGAGGTCTCCAGTGGAGGCGTTGACCTGGGAGACATCAACAATTTGAAGTGGGTTGGACATTTTGTGGTGGAAATTTGAAAATCTGGATCAGTTGATGAAGTGATATTTTGTGATATTTAATAGTGATGAGGATCAGTTGAGGTGAGGATCAGACTTTTCACTTATTATACTTTTGACATTCAAATACTCTGTTTACCATACACTATGATACACTCTGATTTTCACACTGTTTCACTGATTTCATACACTGATTAATACACTTCTATTATTGGGGAGATAAGAAAAGAAAAGATGAGATGAGATAAGAGGAGATAAAATGAGATAAGGAATAAGTGGATAGAAAAGATGAAACAGATGAAATTGAATGGTTTCAGAAGAGGACAGGCCTTCATTGACTTATTGCAAGTAAAATCACCAGTAAATTTCATCTTTTGGAGTTTTACTGATTCCTAATTGGGATAGGCTGCAAATTTTGACAGAATGAGAAGAGCGATTGTAGACGTTGAATGAAATTAGATATAAGTGATTGTTTGAGTTGGGTTTTCAATTGGTGCAGCTTGCTACACTTTCATATATGTCCATCCCCTTCCAATAATCAGTCCCACTCAACATCACCAACTACATCGCTCTCTCGATATCTCGACCTTTCAATTGCTGACTATTTTCTATATTACATGTCTATTCATCTCTATAATTATTTTGACGAGACTAGATGATTCCTCAATCTCGTTCATCTTGTCTTGTGTCTTTTCTGCACACAACTGGTAAGATCAAATTTGTTCAAGTGAGGAAAAAAATCGTTAGGAATATTGATTGTTTTCAATCGTTCAAATTTGTTCTTGCTTTAGTCAATTATGCTCAATTGTTCAAGTTCATTCCAACAATTTGCTTCGCAAATTGTTCTCAATTCAAGTTCATTCCAACAATTTGCTTCGCAAATTGTTCTCAATTCAAGTTCATTCCAACAATTTCGCTCGCTCAATTGCATGGTGAAATTTTCTCAAACAATTTTGTTTCGCTCAATTGTTTGATAATAAGGCCGTTCGAACAATTCGCTTCGCTCATTGTTCTCAATCATTGTTCTCACTTCTTCTTGTATGCCACCTCCTCCGGCAACTCAAAACTCACACAAAACATCGGTTTCGTCGGCGCAACCTTCCTCACCAAATGAAACCTACACCTCTCCACCTCCATCTCATGCCCCATTATATCGCTTATTCTCCTCGCAACCCTCCTGTGGAGTTCCTCCATCGTTGGCTCCTCATCCGGCGAGTACTTCTCAAAGCAGTGCACGTGTATAGTTGGCATTTTCGACCCCCTTACCGCTTCCTCCACCTCTGGATCCGCATACAACCCCACGAACTCGTCCAAAAACGTGAGTGCAGAGTCCGGCAAATTCATCACATAGTGCGATGGAAACACTGGCACATTAATTATCTTCTTTTCAGTTACCCTTTCAGTTTTCTCAGTCTTTTCAGTCCCAGTCTTCTCAGTCTTTTCACTCTTAGTCTTCTCAGTCTTAGCCTTGTTGTTCAACTTCCTCCTCTTCACCTTCTCAATCACTCTATCAAGTCCAAGCAACAACTTTGGGGACTTTCTGATAAACTCACGTCCATCCAAATTGAATGGCTTTACAAAATCCAGCACTCCGTTCAATGTGATGTTTTCCTTCAAGTACTTGTACGATTCTGGGTTGAGGTCATTGGCCAACACCACCACATTTTTTTTGCCTGCAGGCACCGCAAAAGGCCCCACACCCGCAAACACATCGCACACCACCTGATGAGGCTCAAATTCCGAGATCAATCTTTCATGTTCGGTACTCAAACGGGAGTTCCAGTACACTTTACTAAAATCAAATCTGAACCTACACCCACTCTCACTCTGTTCAACATTGTAGTCCAACACTCCCGCCAAAAGGTTCATTCTAAAGGTTCTAAATTGGGTGTCAATGGAATCGACTTTGTCAACCACAGTTTTGAGTTTGGGGTTTTTGTCCAAGATGACCTGCCCAATAAGAGGTCCATACGGCTTGAAGTCCTCGCGCAAATTGAGATGGGCAAGGTGCCCAGCCTGTGCGAAGCCTCCGGGGATCTCATCGAGGAGATTTTCAGGGAGGGTCGCTCTTAAAATGTCTTCTGTTTTCCAGAAACTGTAGTCTAACTTCATGGTGTAGGGCTGGATTTCAAGGCCGAATTCCTTGAATTTCGACTGAGTGAGTTCAGAAAGGTCTGATAAGGACTGAACGTCTTCTCGGAGTAAAACACCTTTGGAGGCACCAACTGGGACAATGTGTTTGATGGAAGGTTTGTACAAAATGTCGTGTTTGCAGCTTTTGACAAAGGATCCAAGGTGTTTGGGGTCGGGGAAGTAGGCCACTTTGAGAGGAACCTCCTTCTGGAAGAAGGAAGGATCCAAAACCTTCATAGACCGGTTGATGGGGGGGTCAAATTTGGCACTGAGTGACATGAGCGTTCGCAAAAATTGCATAAAAGAGAAGAGGAAAATAAAAAAGATCAAGACTAATAGACTACTAATAGACTCTACTAATAGACTCTACTACTGTTACTACTAATAGACTTTACTACTACTACTACTAATAGTACTACTACTGATATTAATCTACTACTAATAGACTACTACTAATAGACTCTACTAATAGTACACTACTACTACTAATAGTACACTACTAATAGACTCTACTGCTACCACTACTAATAGACTCTACTACACTCTATTACTAATAGACTCTACTACTACCACTCTAGAACTCTACTACTAATAGTCTAGAATGTCAATTATTAGTATTACCCGCCCACCTATTGATGATTCTGACGATGAGATGCCCGATCATCCAATTGTGTGTCCTGGAGAAATGGTCACCGATGACCCAGTTTGGATGAAAGGGCACGGTACTTACCACGTGGACGAAAAGACCTACTCTTCTGTGGCTGGAAACATTCTTCGTGTGAACCGTTTATTGAGTGTCATCCCCCTCAAGAGCAAGTACCAAGGTGAAATCGGAGACCATATCATTGGCCGTGTGACCGAGGTTGGAAACAAGCGCTGGAAGGTCGATATTGGCTCGAAACAAGATGCTGTGTTGATGTTGGGGTCGGTGAATCTCCCCGGAGGTGTTTTGCGTAGAAAGAGTGAGTCCGATGAGTTGCAAATGCGTGGTTTTTTGAAGGAGGGCGACCTTCTCAATGCCGAAATCCAAACTATTTTCAACAGTGGACTTGTTTCATTACACACGAGGTCCCTCAAGTATGGGAAGTTGAGAAACGGGGTGTTTTTGACAGTGCCACTGAGTTTGGTGGTCAAGTCCAAGAACCATTCCCACGATTTGCCGGGTAATGTGAGTGTGATCTTGGGTGTGAATGGGTACGTGTGGCTCTATAAGACCAAGGCCACGTCCAATACAATGAACAATGCAACGTTAAACAAGATTGGTGTGGGGAAAGAGTACACTGCTGGACTGGGGAGTGTGTCGATTACACGTTTGGAGGAGGAAAGCTCGTGGGAAATCTATTCGGATAAGAATGATGAGATTAGCAAGTCGATTCGCCAGACGATTACGAGGTACCACAATGTGATCAAGGCACTTGCGTACGGGCAGTTGGGGATTACGGAGCAGAGGATTGTGATGGCGTATGAGGCCAGTTTGGGGTACCCGGATGTGGGGAGTTTGATTGAGAGAGAGGGGATGGAGGGGATATGTAGGGATGTGGTGGGGATGGAGAAGATGAGGGGTAACCAATAATCGAGGGAAGCGAGATTGTTGGTTACAGTGGTGTCGATGTTCGAAACAATGAGCGAAGCGAATTGTTGAGTGGGTAACAGAAGCTATGATAATCGGAACAATGAGCGAAGCTAATTGGTGAGTGATGAAAACTATGAGAATCTAAACAATGAGCATTGTTGAGTGAGTGATGGAAACTATGATCATCGAAATAATGAGCGACGATGGGTGAGTGATGAAAACTATGATGATCGAAACAATGAGCGAAGCGAATTGTTGAGTGTGAAAAAAGAGATAAGATAATCGAAACAATTAGCGAAGCAATTGTTGAGTGAGTAATGAAAACTACGAATCGAAACAATGAGCCAAGTGATCGAAACAATGAGCGAAGCGAATTGTTTGAGTGTAAAGAAAGAGATTAATGAGTGAATTGAATTGTTGAGTGTCAAGAAAAGGAAGTTCGAAACAATGAGCGACGATTTTTTGAGTGGGTAACAGAAGCTATGATAATCGGAACAATGAGCGATCAATTGTTGGGTGGGTGATGAAAACTATGATCATCAAAACTAGCGAAGCAATTGCTGAGTGAGTGTTCAAAAACTAGAATTGAATTTCGAGTTGTCAATCATATTAGACAACCCGAATGATCGAAGCAATTGTTGAGGAAGTGTGCTACTCTGAACGAAGTTTTGAGTATCACAATTGAGATAATCGAAGGTCTTTCGTTTTGCTCTACTGTTTGACTTCACACAATTGAACAGTTGACATCTAGGAAACAAGCGATTTAGTCTGAATGAAATAAGCCGGGTTTAGAGATGTTAACAGAGCTGAGGTGAATTTCTCAAATGTTCAAAGATTTAGTTTATTTGTTAACTATCGACATCGTGATTCTCGGTCCAGGCTTTCAGAAAACCCTGTTACTTTTTGGCACCTTTGCCAGAACTCAACGGCGAAATGACTACATAATCGCTTGGTTGCTTAAATGATAGTATGATTTTGTCGATGTTCACCATTGAGCTTATTCGCCAAACAACTTGAAATTGATCTTTCGATCGTTGAATAAGACCATCCTTCTCTCTCCCATGTACTTCTTACAACCTCTTCATTACATAGACCATTGTATTTTAATGCATTACTAAATTTACTATTTGGGCAAGTAGTCACACGACAATAAAGCCTAGATTGCGCAGCGAATTGTTGGTGCGAGTGTGTGAATGAGCGATGCGAATTGTTGATCCGAGAGAGTGATTGAGTCGCTAAGTTTTGTAACTAATAAGAAGTAGCTGTATTCTCAAGTGATTTGGGGTATCATCAAACTAACATAGATGGAATGTAGATTTGTAGATGATGATATACAAAAATACACCAAAAGTCCCAACCTTACTAAAACATCTCCTTGAACTTGAACGAACTTGAACGAAGAGAAAGTGAGTTCTTCGAAACATCTCACTCCGTTCTGTTTTCTACCACTCGCTTGTCGCAATTGTATTCAAATGTGCTATTCGCTCGATTTTGGTCCCATATGCCTACAAGATGTTACTTCATTCTTCATTCAATTTTATTACCCTACCGGGAGCTTCTATGCTCTATAGAACTACCATGCAACTATGAAGCTGGAACCTCGGAAATACCAGCTGACGCGAGGTAGAATTGCCATGGCGTGCGTTGAGTCAACGTCTGTATTAACGCCAGTTCACAAACAAGATTGGAGATGCGATAGTTACCGTGTCGATGCCAGCAGATGTCGAAATAGCCCGTGCTACACGCAGCATCAAAATTTCCATTATAAATTTTGAGGCCCTGTATGCGTGGTCAATATGCTCAAACAGGGTTAACAAATACTTGTCCAAGACTATTTGTTAGTCGTGATAAGCTTTTTGTTAGTCATGATAACAAGCTTTTTGTTAGTCAATGATGACAAGCTTTTTGTTAGTCAATGGCTACTTTCGAACAGATTCGCTCCGCTCATCTATGCTCACTTGTTTGTCTGGACAAGACCAATGCTATTGTTTTTTTTTGAGAATGTGAGCGCTTCACAGTAAAAAAATAGCACGCCTCATTGATGAACGCTATTTCACCTTCCATACTCAATTGTTCACTCATGTTTGCATGTGTATCATTTTTCACCACAGCATCACCACAAGATGCTTACTCCAATGTACACTGAAAATTATCAGTTTACTTGTTGTCAGGTGCCCAAAGCCTTTTACTCGCAGATCCACTCGCAATTACTCGTTTCACTCGCTGCTTGAGCTCTCCATATTACCAATTGTGGTTGCACTGAACATTCAACAACTACGAACATTCACACAACTATGGACATTCACACATGAACATTAACACAGATACTCGCTTCGCTCCCTGTTCTCAATCTCTGAACTCAGCTGTCATCATCACATACACCATTGTGCGAAGGACAATTGGAATATTTTGTGTGTTCGCACAGATCACTCGCTTCGCTCGTTGTTTGCGCTCACCTGTCATCACATACACCAATTGTGCGAAGATTGTGCGAAGCACAATTGGAACACTGCCTATTGTAGACATTCACATCACACAGTACTCGCTCTCTGCTCATCACTTAGACCAATTGTGCGAAGCACAATTGGAACATGTGTGTGGCACAGATCACTCGCTTCGCTCGTTCTCTGTGCTGCTATATCAACTTCTTCTTCTTCAAATAGCACCTCAGCAACACAATCTGCAACCCCCCAAACAACAATATCGCCAACAATATCCCCACTGCCGTCTCCGTGTACTTTGAAAATATCTCCTCATTCACATTTCTCAACTCGCGTTCCTGTGAAAGAAGATTCTGCAACGTCTCCTCGGACGCCTCCAAATTGTCCACCACCGTATTCAACTCCACTTTGAGGTACTCTATCTGCAGCTCAAACTCCTCCTTTGTGACGTGCTTGTCTTTATCCTGCTGCGCCTGCAATGCCTTGAAGTAGTGTACGAACTGGTCGTAGTTTGTCTCTGCGATTGAGGTCTGGGTCTTGATGTCGACAAACAACTCCACGTCCTGTTCCCTGGGGTGAAACGACCACAGCTTGTCTGAGTACACGTTGTCGAAGCACACATGGATCAACAGGGTGTTTGTGTCCTGGGTGCTGGGCTCTGAGGCCTTCTTCACCCGCTTGTGGGCACCTGTATTGAGGTTGGTGAAAATGAAGGACATTTCCTTGGGGATGGAGTCGTGGGACCGCAATCGGTTGCCCTGGTCGTCAAAGACGCGGAGATTGAGCAGCTGCTTGGAAATGGGGTCGCTTGACTTGATGCGGACCATGATGATGTCGTTGATGACGGTTTGGTAGGTGATGCAGTTGATGAGATTACGGGGCGAAGCGTACTTCAGGGTGTCGCCCACCTTTATGGGAGGGACAGTGAGGCCAAGGCCAAGGCAGGCCAGTACAAGCGTGAATAGGGCTAGTATTCGCAACATGATGGTGTTTTTTTTACTGTTCTCCATATTTGAGGACACGCGAGAAACACAAAGGGAATTCGAAATTGAACAATTCGAAATTGAACAATTCGCTTGCGAATTGTTCAGAGAGAAGATAGTAGAGGTAGTACTAGAAGTAAACGTAGTAGAAGAAGTATTAGAAGAAAAACTATAAGAACTAAAAGAAGAACTAAAGAACCAAAACATGTATAATTATTAAGTACAGAAAAACTACTATAAAAAAACCTACAGACAAATTCGGTAAAGTGGATCGATTCATCACCATTTTTCGAACCTCCAAAATCTCTCTTTTTGTCCTTTTTCCTCCTCTCCTCGCTACTCCACACGCAGATCAGGGACATGCAAAAAGGGCAAAAACTAGTGGCCACTAGAGCCACTGGACAGGCACTAGTTAGACGGAGGACGGTACAGGCGGGTTGGAAAAATTGGGTGGAATGGTTATGAAAATTGGGTGGTTATGAGCAGGAAGGTGGAGGTGGAGGTAGTAAAGAGTGAAGGGAGTGTGAAGGGAGTTTGTGTGTGAATAGGTTTGAAGTATGAACAAATGTGAAGAGGTGTGAGAGTGGAAGCATGTAAAGATGAAAAAGAATCAAGAGTATGTGAATAGGATGAATCAAATGTGAAGGTAATACTACTTGGGGTGGTGAAAATTTCCCTTTTTGTCCATTTTCCATCTTTTTTTGTCCCTCTGGTTTTGTCTTCTTTTCGCTCATTGGTTTTAGTTCATTGACTGTTTCGGTCTTGATTGATTTTCTATTTCATTCATTGACTGTTACTATTCCTTTCTTAGTTTCTGTAAATGATTCTTAGTTCATCTTCACCGTTTGCTTGCTAAAAGATCTAAACCTTAACCCGATTGTGTCACATTCACATGGCTCAGTTGTGGGGCAGGCGGTTTGGTTTTGTGCTGTTATACCTTGGAATGGTGTACTCACAACGAGCGGAGCGAGTTGTGAGTAGTCTGCTATACTAGTACTCCATAGTATACTCCATAGTACTCCATAGTACTCCATACTCCATAGTACTCCATAGTACTCCATAGTACTCCATAGTACTCCATAGTACTCCATAGTATACTTTTACAACATCTAACTCTTTCATAAGGCAACTCGTACACTCTTATACAACTCTACTATGTAACTCTTACAACTCTTACACTAACTCTTAATTCTTACACAATCTCTCCTCAAATATAAAAAACACTACCCTATTCTTGCTGGTAACGGATAAACGCGGAAAAACTACAGACACAAAATATGAGACAATTTCAGAGCTACAACCGTTTTTCTTCCGTACTCCTGCTCCATGTCTGCTTTTTCTGTGTGCTCTTTCTATGTCTACTCTTTCAGTTTGTTCTTACTTCACAGCTTCCTACTGTCTGTCTACTCAATCCAAACTTACTTCATCTTTACTTACTTTATTCTCAGACATCCGCTTGTTGCGACAGTAATTGACCGTTCCCAACTCCTTTCTTATATGCAGTGCACCTAGTAGAGCGGACAGAGTTTGAGAGATTAAGAAGAGATTTCAGACCATCAAGAGTCGTGAAGAATTGTTGCAGTGGCAGTGTTTGCTAGGCAGTATTCTAAAGCCTTCACATTATATGCAGTACACTTGAAGAGCACTGTTAACTTTTCTTCACCAGTGTGTGAAAGAGGATGTGATGTGAGTGAGCTTGATGTTGGAGTGGCCGAGTGTCGAGTTCGGGTGTCAAGTTGGAGTGTCAAGTACTGTGGCTTATATGCAGTGCACTCGGTGATTCACTGGATCTACAAGTGTGAAACTTGTCAGATATCGTAGTATTATTGTTGTGTTGAGAGTACGAAAGGATCGTTGACTTCTTAGATGATGGAAAGAACAATTGAGTAAAGCAGTGTTCTCCTCTTTTTCTTGTCCCTCAATACACGAACCATGTAGCCAAATTGTTCGTGCTTACCAACTTCTCTTCAAAATGCTCGAATAACGCTTCAGCCAATTGTTCTTCGCTTCAGCCAATTGTTCTTAGCTCTTGCTACTCTTCAATACACGAACAATCTCGCTTCGCTCAATTGTTCTCTCAATTGTTCTCTCAATTGTTCTTATTGTCTATTCGTCTATATCTATTTACATTACCTAGCATGATTCGCTAGCCTTCCTCATTCTTCATACTCATTGTAGTACACACTTTGCCGATCACACTTCCTACAATCCAACAATTGAGGCTATTCCGTCTGCTTCAAGTCACTTCCTCAGAAAACACTCGTTGTGGTGGTCCGTATTCAATTTGTGCTTACAGGTCGTGGTTTTAGTTTGTAACAAAGCCAGACGTTACCACTTCAACTTTCACGAAATCGTTGTTCGCTAGTTCGTAAGAATCTAGCGAAGCTAGATTGCTACCACTCCAGCTTCCACAGATATCGCCGGTGTCTAGTTTGTAACAATCTAACGAAGCTAGATTGTTACTCACTTCACTTCACACTCAAGCAAACAGTGAATGCAATTGGAGTGGTGCATTTTCGGGTAACAATGGTATCCTATATTGCGGTCCTCGAAATTTGCTCACACGAGCGAAGCGAGATGTCCGATGGTTGTAGTCTTCGAATTTTGCTGACATCGAGCGAAGCGAGATGTTAGATGCTTTATGCAGTCCTCGAAATTTGCTCAAATCTCGTTTCACTCGATGTCGTTTCACTCGATGTTCGATGTTCGTAGATTGTAGTCCTCGGAATTAACTCACGTCTCGCTTTGCTCAATGTTCAATGTTTGTTTTCCTCAAATTTGCTCACATCTCGCTACACTCGATGTTTGGTGGTTGTAGTCTTCGAAGTTTTCTCACATCTCATTTCACTCGATGTTGGTTATCTCACTTCTCGATGTTCGATGTTTGTAGTCCTCGAAAACCATCAATCTCCTAACTGCTCAATCACCAATTACTAAATCACTTCATCACCCACTCACTCACTCAATTTTTACCACTCAATCTCTTATCAATCTCTAATCAAACTCTTACCACTCACTCACTCGCTTCGCTCGTTCATTCGATGTTAGTCAGTAAAGTTGAGCTCACATCTCGCTACGCTCGATGTTCGCTAATAAGTCTTGCTACTCGCTTGCAATTAGCTCATTCAATCTCTCCTCAAAATCCCCCTCCTTCACCCTCTCAATCAACTCCTCCAACCTCGTCCCCTCCATACACCCCGTCAAATCATGCAAACTGTAACCACACCTATGATCCGTCACTCTATTCTGCGGGTAGTTATACGTGCGGATCTTGTCCAGTCTATCCGTCGACGTCACCTGATCAGTCCTCAACTTCCTCTGTTCAGCAAGTTCCTTCTCCCTCTCCAAACTAGCCAACCTCGCTCTCAAAATACTGAATGCCTTTGCCTTATTTCTGGGCTGTGACCTCTCATCCTGTTGCATCACCGTAATCCCCGTTGGAATGTGCACCAATCTCACCGCCGAGTCCGTGGTGTTCACATGCTGTCCGCCCTTCCCCCCCGCACGCATCGTATCTATACGCACTTCACCCGGTGCAAACTCCTTCTCGTCCAGCGCAAGCGACTGCTCTGTCCCCTCACTCAATTTCGGCAACACCACCACAGCTGCCGTCGAGGTGTGAATCCTCCCTTTTGTCTCAGTACTTGGAATCCTCTGAACGCGATGCACTCCACTCTCGTGTCTGAGCACCCCAAACGCCTCGGGATTGTCTATACTAATGATGGCTTCATTCACAAAGCCGTTATTGGACTCACTTCGTGAAAGAACCGAGCTTTTCCACCGCTTGTGGCTCGCAAAGTTGAGGTACATCTGCACCAAGTCATCGCAAAATAGCGCGGCCTCAGACCCACCAACCCCGGGACGTAGCTCGAGAATACACGCTTTGTCGGCGAACTTGACGGGGGGTAAAAGCCGCTGTTGTAGCACCAGGATAGTTTTTCTGAGCTGGGGGACACTGTACTCGACTTCATTGACGGCATCGGGAGCGAGGTCTGGGTCGTCCATGAGCTCCTCAAGTTCCGCAAGCGACGCCATGTCGCTGAGATACTTGTTGTAGTGGTCGAGAATGACACTGAGGTTGGAGAACCGGATCATGGTGTCGGGGTCGTAGGCACCGCTCAGAACGGTTTTCTCAAGGTCGCTGAATTGGGACTTCATGTTTTGCGCCCGTTGGAGAAGAAGTGGGTGGAGGGTTGGAAGGGATTTGATAGAGGCCCGAGCTTCTTCGGTTGAGAGAGAGCGAAGAGGGCGGAGGAGGAGTTTAGGACGAGCACATCGGAGGGTTGATTTGAACATGTCGAGCGAACAAATCGAGCGAAGTGAGATTGTTGCACCCAAAATTATCATAAAACCACTCACTCGCTTTGCTCATTCATGATTCAGTAATAATCCACCTAGATTACTACATGTACCATCTAATCAAAAAATTTGCACATCTCTTATCTCACTAAAAATCTATTCTCTATGTATCTATTCCACTAACTCATCTAATGTCATACTCACCAACTTTCTATAAATTTCCCTTTTGGGATGTAGTTAACCCACGCCAATTTCTATCTTGTCCTTTTTTATGCAAAAACTATGACTTATTAGATATTACTTGCGATGTCACTTGCGATATCACTTGGAGAACATCACTTGCTAAAACCTCACTTGCTGGAATAGCGCTGACAGTGATAAAGTGCACCAGAATCAATGAATGAAGCGAAGCGATTGTTGCACCCAAAAGAAGTACGACTTAAAGATCCAACGAATTACCTTTACTTTTCAATAATACTTTCACTACTAACTCACTTGTCAAATCTGCCCATCTCTCTTTTCTCTAAAAATCGCTACTATTCATTTACTCCTACTACCTTATCCACTACCTCATGTTTTCCTAATACCTCTTTACCTACCAACCAACAGAATTTCTAAACTTGCAGCAACGTTTACTTGCAGGTTGAACAGCGAGTGAGTTTGGGGTGAGTTGTGAGTACCTGAGCACCTGAGTATGTAAGTACTGCATATAAGGCATATACCAGACAACTTGTGCTCGATACAGGACTGACTATCATGAGCAGTGTTACACTTGCATAATCATCAATGAACATGTGGATAAACAAAGATCTGGTTTGAAGATTGAAATCATACTTCATGCTCGTTACTGTAGATATCTACATCTTGAATTTATTTGACTGTACTAACTTATACTAGCTCATATTAGCCATATTAGCCTATTATCCACCTCATACTTCTAGCTCTTTTACACTCATATTATCAAAGGAACCTAGAACTACTCGCTGAAAAACTTCCTAGTAAGGCCCATCACAGTTTACTCACAATCTCGCTTCGCTAGATTGTTCGATTGTTCGCTCAATTGTTCCTGTTCTCTCGAAAACATTACAAAGCACAATAAGACTAACGTAGGTTAACCCAATCTGAAAGTTTAAAGAATGCAGTCAACGGTAGGAGTATTTCTGTACAGAACCGCAGTGAAGGAACGAAAATAAGCGAACTTCCAGAAAGGGTTGAATGAAGAGTTTACAAAAGACCTACAAAAATTACATTTATTTATAAATACTTTCTAGTATTACTACTCACTCACTCGCTTCGCTCGTTCGTTCGATCGCACGATCCACGATCGATCTGCAGGACCCATGCCGTTCAAGCTTAATCTGAAATCCATATAAGGTTGAAATCAGGCACAAAAAATACAATGGTGGCAGAATAGAATGAGCAAGCAAGATGGAATGTGAAGAATGATCAAGATGAAATAGACGGTGGATGTATTGTGTAATGTGAAATTTGAAATTCGGTGAAATGCGTGGAAATCGAAATGGTCGGTGAAATGCGGTCGGTGAAATTGGTGTTTTGAGGTACAGAAGTCTCACAATTGAGCGCAGCGATCTCACAATTGAGCGAAGCGAAATTGTGAGTAGTTATCAAGTTGTCATAGCTTATCAAGTTGTCTAAAATATTATAGCTAGAAATCATAAGTTAACTTAATTATCACAAGTTAGCTTCAAAATTGTCAGCCTACTTATTGTCAGTCTACTTATTGTCAGCCTACTTCAGCCTCTCATGGCATTGACTATAAATATCAGTTCTAAGAATACATCCTCAAACTCGCGCTCGACTGTTGAAGAGGTAGAATGTACCCTCATATCTTTGCTTTGCCTGATTGTAGATTGTTGAGCAAGATTGTACCCTCACAATCTCGCTTCGCTCGATTGTTCGCTCGATTATTGAAGAATTGCTCGATTGTCCTCTCTGCACCGCCCGGAATGTGCCGAATTATCGAACCATAATGCTATGGCAATCGAATATCGAATGATATCGATGACGTCGGCTTAAGCGAGGCAAGCGATCTCATCGCACATGAACATATGTGTAGATGTTCGTCAATGTATTTTTTGAGCAATAGCAATGCGAGATCATTGAAATCAGATTCGCTTCGCTCATCTGATTTCATTTGCTCATCTGTCTCCTCTCACGCACTGCTTACATACTCTAGAATCGCTGCTCTAGCTTCGCTCTAGCTTCGCTCTCTACTTCCGATCTCACGTATTATTCTCTATATTATTTCATGGCACAGCACATGTCTGCCCATTTTTAATTATCCACAAAATTCATACAATCACTCATCAATAAATAAACTGAGCATTCGACTCCAACAATCGAACGAAGCGAGATTGTTGGAGAATACATTCTTTCTCTTCAACAATCGAGCAATCAAGCGAACAATCGAGCGAAGCGAGATTGTGAGGATTCTTCCTCTTCAATCGAGTACTAGTTTGAGGGTACATTCTTCCTCTTCAACAATCAAGCGCGTACATTCTTCTTCAACAATCGAGCGAAACGGCTTGTTGTGAGGACACATTCCTCCCCTTCAACATTCTTCAGCATTCCTTATCTCGCTCCCTCGATTGTGAGATACATTCCACATTCTTTTTGCGCTCGCGCAACACCGAGCGAGGCAAAGTGTTGCTTTGTTCCTCACTTCGCACGCTCGTACAACAAATCGCAACAATTCTCGCAACGCTGAGAAATGCTCCCACTTTTAGTCATTATCACTAATAAGTTCGGAGTTCCTTCATTGTGCAACTCGCACTTAGCCAGTGTTATACCAACAACTCGCATTACTTCGCCTTTGCATCGCACACTGCGAAGCGAAGTGTGCTCAATTTCGCAACACTCATTCGCTCGTACACAATCACAACTCGCGTTGTCTTCGTACACTCACTCGCACACTTTGCGAAGCAAAGTGTGCTTGTGAAGTGCTTATACCTCCTCCTTAACATTCCTCATAAAATTAAAAAACTTCTGTCGACTATTCAAACGCCTTATCGATTCCTTCTCCTCAAAACTCTTCAACGTGCTCGTATCATGATAGTCCCCCTGACTATTTCTCGAGTACGTGTACTCACTATGGGAATCGTTATAACTCCTCATACTCTTGCCGTCCTCCTCATCATGGCTCTCGTACCTCCCATACCCCTCATCCCTCACCTTTCTCAAATCGTCAGTGTAACTCGATACACTTCTCAATTTCTTTGGGTGTCTATTCCTCTCGGCTTCTCCCGAACTGGAATGACTACTGGTGGAATGGTTTGGGTTACTGAAAATGCTCTTTTTATGCTCGCGAATCGGGGTCATGCCATTCAGTCCAATTGACGGGACTCGTCTCCTATCAAACTCTGGTTTTTGCAAAATCTCCAGCTCCTCCTCGAGCTTTTCGAGACGTTCCTTCTCGAGTTTATCGATTCTCTCCATTCTTTCCCTGTGTTTCTGGGTATCGTGAAGTTTTTCATGCTTGCTTGGCTTGACATTCCCATTCTCGTATCCCTCTCCATATAATCTCTCATAATGTTTTTCAAGCTTCTCCTGTTCGCGTTTATCCACAAAGAATGCAGCATACTTTTCTTTAGCGGGATGTTTCTTAACTTCTCTCTTATCTTTCACCTCTCTCTTGTCCTTCCCCTCTTTCTTACCCTCTTTCTTATCCTTTCTATCTTTTACCTCCCTCTTATCCTTCTTATCTTTTACTTCCCTCTTCTTTTCCCTCTTCTCCTTTTCATTCCTCTCATACTTGTAATCATCCGTATAATCTGTCACCACACTACTTCTATCGTGTGGGTACTCGATGCCATAACTCTGCACCGAGCTGATCTCTTCCGAGTCATAGTCGTCATCCAATACAAGAATGGCATCTTCACCATACTGAATGAGGGAGTTGGCCAAAAACACATAGAGTTTCTTCCACAACAACTCCACCTTACCAGTAAACCTGCACCCGAACCTATCCTCAAAAGTCTGGATAAGGGCCTCGCCCATCAAGTCATAGTGATGGGGATCGATTTGCAACACACGGCTGTGTCTTTTGGCGACAGCACGGAGGTAGGAGTCGAGCACTGTCAAGTCCTCGAGTTGGGCCACCACCATGGTCAAAAGACCAGAGAATGCAACGGCCTGGTGGGTCACCAGGCGGAACATGGGCTCGAGTTCCGGTTCCAAGGTGAGAAGGTTTGTGTAGAATTGTCTACAGAAAAGCGACTGTTCGGTGGCATTTTGTGTGTTTGCAGGGTTGGGGTATGCACCGGGTGCACGAGTACTGGGAACATCCAAAATCATGCGATGCCACGTATAACGAAGGAGGTCGATTTCGTGTCTTTCAAAGTGGGCAGTGACCTTGTGGTCATGGGGGATGGTGAATGGGGGCATGTCAATCAATCGAAATCAATCGAGCGTAGCGAGATTGATGAGATGTAAGCTATCAATATCAATCGATATCAATCGAGCGTAGCGAGATTGATGAGATGTAAGCTATCAATACCAATCGATATCAATCAAGCGAGATTGATGAGATTTAGTCGATATCTGTAGTCGATAATAGTCGATATCTGTAGTCGATATCTGTAGTCGATATCTGTTAGTCGATATCTGTTATAGTCGATATCTGTAGAAGTCGTATCAGTCGATATCTGTAGAAGTCGTATCAGTGAGCGAGCGAGACTGTATTAGTACTGGTAGTGGTACAGACGTAGTTGGACAGTAGCAGTCGAAGTAACAGTAGAGCCTTTTGGTAATCTTTAGTGTACCTTTCGTTGTCTTGTCAAAGCCGTCTGAAGAAACGTAGTAGGAGATATACTCTGAATGTTTCACTTCGTTTCGACTTTCAAATAAAGTTTGTTTATATTCCGTCTTATATCTGTAGAGAGCGAGCACAAACCAAGGTGGCGTGTTCACACAAACCGGCGTGCAGATATGGATCAACAGGCGGCATGCAGCGAGGGTCGTCAAAGCCGATGTGCATGGTTACATGGGACGTCAAAACCAAAGCGAAAAGGTAAAGATGCACCCGCCCACCAAAAATAAGAGAAATAAAGAAATAAAATTAGAAAGAAATTAGAAAGAAATAAAATACTTTATGAAGGGAATTGTGAGTATGAATAGAAAGAGAATTATACAAAGATAGAAAAAGGGAGAGTAGAGGAAGAAGAAGTGAGGGAGGAGGACAAAGAGAAGGACGTATTTTGTCGGCTAGTGTTTGTTGTACCTGCGCAGTGGTTATCTGCAAAAAAGCTTAAGAAGAGGGCTGTGGAAGACTAGACTGAAGACACTGAAGACTACTAGAAAGAAAGACAGACTTCAGACTAGAAAGTAGAAAGAAAGACAGACTAAAGACAAAGAAAGACTAAAGACAAAGAAAGACTAAGAAAGACAGACTAAAGACAAACTAAGAATGACAGACTAAAGACAAACTAAGAAAGAAAGAAAGACCGACTAAACTGACACTCGAAAAAAGTCACCATGTAACAAGAGTAATTCTAAATGCCAATTTTCATCTCGTCTTATCAAACTTGTTCTTATTCTTAATCTTATTGTTATTTCTTATTTCTCATTCTCTATCCTCCTTCTTTTTCCTCTCACTTTCTCTCCTTCTTTGCTTCCTCATTCCTCCTCATCTCCCTCATCTCCCTGACTCCACCCATTCCCCATTTTAGCACCTTCTTTACTATATTTTGTTCTCTCGCCATTTCTTACTCTATTTTTTCCTTGCTTTTTTCCCCTCGTTTACTTTACCCATAATAGTCACCTTCCTCTTATTCTTCCTCCTCGTTCTTCCTCACTCTTATTCTTCCTCCTCGTTCTTATTGATTCTTCTCTTATTCTTCCTCTTATTCTTCTTCATTCTTCCTCTTATTCTTCCTCTTATTCTTTCTTCCCACTCTTATTCTTCAATCCTCTTGCTCTCTTCCTCTCCCTCCCCATTGTTTCACGTACGATACTTTAATAATGTTTCATATTCCTCGATTGTTTCATCATTCGAACAAGCCTTACACCTGGTAAGCGATAAAAGTATCAGATCCCGCGCATCTAGATTCTTTCATTCCTTTTAGTCCTCTTCTTTCTTATTCTTCATGTTCCTCTCTACCTCTTCCTATCTTCACTATCACTTCCTCCTCTTCACTATCACTTCCTCCTCTTCACTACCACTACCTCTCCTCCTCTCATATAACCTCTCCTCCTCCACCTCCCCTCATTACCTCCTCAGTCATCATCCCTCCAAAATAAACGATAAATTTTGTTTTATATTTTTCTGCCTTTTCGTATTTTTCATTGACGACTGTTAATTATCACTAGCGCCATTACGAGCATCATGACGACAACAAAAGAAAGACGTACAACGCCAAAATTCGATCGGCTGAAGATTATACTATGAGCTGACTAGTTAAGGTTGTTCTCATTTTTTTCTTGTTATTCTGTTCTTCTGTCTCTTCTGTTTCTTCTGTCTTCTATTCTTATTCCCTATTCTTCTATTCTTATTATTCTCATCTTCTCACCTTCTCTTCTCTTTTTCATCTAGCAGATCACAGGCGGCGGAATGCTTGAGGTACAAGCGATGACGTTTTCATGGCTTGCAGATTGAGACGATTCCCCGGATTTTTGGGCGATGGATAAATGACCCTATACGAGCCGAGATCAGGAACAAATAATATTTGCGTTCAACAATGGACAATGGTTCAACAATGAGCGTAGCGAATTGTTGGTGATTATTAGCTGCAGATTATTTAGAAACTATTATTTAGCTGCGGTTTAGCTACGGTTTGCTGGAGCTGGATAGGAATGAATAGGGTGTAGCTGGAGGAATGAATAGGGTGTAGCTGGATATGGTAGGGTGAGTTGAGGTGTAATTCGGAGCAAACGGATAGCTAGGGGGAGTGGGGAATCATTTGGAATGAATGGCATATGATTTGAAGAGTGAGTGATTAAAAGTGACTATGATTAAAGGAGTATGATTGAAGTGAGTATGATTTGATAAGAATTAATTGTTACCATTTGTTGAATAGAATTGACAAGTTATTCATTCTATTGAGACTAGCAGATATGCATTCAATATCTTTAGGGATGCTTAATGATGTAATGGTTGCTTTACAGTTTGGTCTTTTGCAGTCTGGTCTTTTGCAGTTTAGACTTTCAATCTACCACACAGTTTAATTAGTTACTTGGTGCTATTCAATTTTACATCTGGTATTAATCAGTACTAAGTACTCACTAAGTTATACTAAGTTGCACTAAGTTACACTCAGCTTACTACTCAGTACTACTCAGTTTACTACTCAGTACTACTCAGTTTACTACTCAGTTTACTACTCAGTATACTTTAAGAACTACAACCTCGCTGCGCTCGGTTGTAGATTACGGTTGTTCGATTATACACTCACACCTTCGCTCGGTGTTCGACTCGTCATGTCCTCCTCATCTACCCCCATCGAACTAAACAAGTTCACCATCGCCATCCAAGATGCTCCAGACTCCCAAGTTGCCTCCACCAAATCCCAGCTCACCACCTCCATCGCAAAGTTGATGGAGTCCAACGACATCTTTGATGAAGAAATCAACCTGATAAAGACTCAATTGGCCCAGTTGCCCGAAGGCGCGAGCCACGACGACTTGAAGAGCGACTACATCTTGTACGACGAGTCCCGCTTGGAGAACGCAGAGGTTATTAGGAGCCAGAGCGAGAGAGTGCGCGTGTGTTTGAAGGAGTTGAGGTTGAGAGGGTTAGTGGGAGACGAGGAGGTGGTAAAAGAGGAGAAGGAGTTGGAGAGGGTGGAAAAGTGTTTGGAGAGGTATAATCAGACGGTTGTGTTGAGGGAGGAGAGGGAGGAGGAGAATAAGGAAGAGGAGAAGAATATAGAGAATGAAGAGAAGGAGACTAAGGAAGATAAGGTAGAAGACAAGAAAGAGGAAGACAAAGAAGAAGGAATATACCTTTAACCACTCATTTAACCCAACCTTTAATCATTGATGAGTTCTCATCTTATCTTGTACCAACTCTGTATATACTCTATTGTACATAATAACTGGAGAGACGTAGTGGCATTCATGAAGTCACAAGTGTACTTGATGTCAGGTTGGGGATTCAGTGCGTAGCGGTGCGATAAAAAAATGTGCGTAAATACAATACCGATAAGAGGCACGCAGAAATCGACAATGAAGAGGAATTGTGAAGCCATACGTGGGCGTGTTGTTTGGTGAGCTTAGCTGAATCTACAGGTACCTTTACCTTTTTGATAGATGATCGGGAAGGCTGTTTTTACCGGGGTAAGCGGGTATGACATTTACGCAGGAGAAAGAAGAGCTGCGAAATTACTGGAAAAGTACAGCGTAAATGCTGTACCGTTTAAAGGCGCAGATAAATCTTCAATGGAGACGAATTGTGAAACCGTACTTCAGTATGTCGTTTAGTGAACTCATCTACATCTAACTATCTCTTTAAATTCTCAAGAGGAGTTTGAGAAGCTTGTTTTCATGGGGGTAAGCGGGTATGGCATTTACGCAGGAGAGGAGGAAACTTGAGTAATAGAATTAATCTGGCTTATAAACGGCTACAATGACTTCAACATTGAATGATGCTGGCAAGATAGCAAGAATTTGGTTGAAT
Organism: Kodamaea kakaduensis; assembly: GCA_030558435.1. Lineage (NCBI taxonomy): Eukaryota > Fungi > Ascomycota > Pichiomycetes > Serinales > Debaryomycetaceae > Kodamaea > Kodamaea kakaduensis. The sequence continues at coordinate 122,291 of JAJMSN010000038.1, forward strand.
AGAATGTCAATAATTTTGTTGAATCTCCAATCACAATTTCTTAGTGTTGAGAACTACTTCAATTCTTCATTTTTACACCTTCTCTATAGATATTCTCCATTAGACTCGAGCAAAGCTCGTTTTTGTTGGCTCCATCTGAGCTTTCTCTATTTACATGATATGAGTCAGGAGATCTAAGATAGGGAGAACGTTTGGGGTCCAAGATGAGAGAGCTGGATTGGCTGAGGAGCATTGTCTCAAGCACTCACATTCACTCACAATGAGCGAAGCGAATTGTGAGTGACTGTGTTCACATTCATTCACCATCACTAACAATGAGCGAAGCGAAGTGTGAGTGATGTTCACATTTATTCACTCACATCACTCATATTCACTCACATCACTCACATCACTCACATCACTCACAATGAGCGACTCCTTGTGAGTAGCTCATTGAAGTGGCTCATTGTGAATGGCAATAACATTCATTCACTCACATCACTCGCATTCACTCGCATTCACTCGCAATTCGCTCCGCTCATTGCTCGCTCATTGCTCGCTCACCTCTCCACCCTCTTCGGATTTATCGAAAACAACTTATGCAAAAACGGCTTCTCCTCCGGCGTAATTGGATCCTCCGGTCTCTTGCACACCAACATCCACGTCGTCCCCAAATGCACCCTCTTCTCATACGTGATATCCAACCCCGCCTCGTCCACCAACTCCCCGATATCCAAGTTCCACCTACACGCCCACGTCTTCATTCTTCTCTCACTGCGAAAGTCCAAGTGGTTGTTCACCATATCCCACGTCCCCCTCCCGTGCTCCAACAACACAATTCTTCCCCCCGGCTTGAGCAACTCCTTCATGTTTCTCAACGCACGCACGGGATCCTCGTGCGAACACAACCCAAAGGTTTCCACAATCGTGTCGTACTTGATGGACGGTCCCGCCAACTTGACCAAATCTTCTGCGCGCCCAACAGTGAACGCAGCCTTGAGAAAGTCGGGGTACAATTCCCTAAACTTCTTTTGGGTGATGTCCACCATGTTACGTGAAGAGTCTAAAAAGGTGATGGAGCTGATGGTTTCGGGGTACAAGTACTTGAGGTTACGTCCTGTGCCACATGCAACCTCCAACACGTCGCCTTTGAGTTGTTTCATGAGCCATCTCCGGCGTTTGCCCATGAACATCCCGCGCTCTTCCCATTTGATTTCGTTGTCGTAGTCAATGGCTTTGTTGTCGTAGAATTCGGTGGTGTCTTCGGGGGGCATAATATGAGGGTTCACTCCTTCTAAACCTTCTAAACCGTCAGGTTTAGAAGTTGAAGGGTTGGAAGGCAGTGAACCTGAACCTGAACCTGAACCTGAACCTAAAGAACCTGAAGCCAAACTTTTTCCTTCACCTTCACTCTCACCCTCTGAACCTGACGGTCCAGAAGGCAAAACTTTCCTTCCCATCCTCGGCTGCTTCTCATACCACTCCTCCAACTCCTCCACCGACGGATTAAACATCACATCATTCAACAAATTCTTCCTCCGAAACTCCTTTCTCATCATCTGGTAAATCCTAAACTTCTTTTCCTCCAATGGCCTCAACTGGTCCTGACTAAATTTCTTCATCACCAAGTACTCGTACTCCGACAAACTCTTGGGGTCTTTGGCGTACTTTCCACGTACGTAGTCAATGAACTTGTCCTCGTGGTACCGATCCCTCATGTAGTAGTAAAACACCACACAGAGCGCAAGAAATCCACAAATGTAGTACTTGGTCATGGACTTGTTGAACTCTTCAGACTGGAAATAGTACGCATACTGTTTCCATTTGGGGAGATTCTCACGGTTCTGTTTCTCCCGTGCTTCTTTGATGGAGAATGAGTAGGGGCGATTAAAGGCTATAAAGCAATTTCTTCCCCCATCTATCCCATCTCTTCTTAAACCAGAACTCAAACCATTTCCACTCAAACCATATCTTCCTAAACCAGGTTGACTCAAACCATGTCCACTCAAACTGCCCAAACCACGCTTTATATCCAAACCACGCTTTATACTCAAACCAGCACCTGAAAACCCTCTGATTCCTAGACTTCCTATCCTACACCCAATCATGGTGAAAAGTTCCGGGTAATTTGTTGGAGGCAAAAAAGAATATACAGTTATCGAGACAGATTGAAAGATTAAGACGATTGAGTACAGTCTTGAAGTTGATAGAAAGGATTAAGACTGAATAAGACTTTGAAGAAGAAGTTTTAAGAGGGCGACCATATACTGACTACAATTACTACACATAAATACACACTAAACACACTACCACAAATACACACTAACTACACACCAACTATGACCTTGGAAGACGCCAGAAATGCTGTTTCGGCCAAGCAATACGACTCTGCGGAGTCCCAGTACAAGACCATCATCCATTCCGATGCCAAATTGCAGGATCAGGAGACCGCCATTTTAGAATTGGGCAAAATGTACCAGGACCAACAACAGGCCGAACAACTCCACGCGCTCATTAGTGAATCGCGTGATGTCTTGGGCAAGTTTGCCAAGTCCAAGACCGCCAAGATCATTCGTACTTTGGTGGAGTATTTTGACAAGATCCCCAACTCGCTCGAGGTCCAGATCAAGGCCACCCAGGAGTCCATAGAGTGGGCCGTCGACAACAAATTATCGTTCTTGAGACAAAGTTTGCAGTTGAAGTTGGCCGAGTTCCAGTACCACAAGAAACTCTATAAGCAGGCGTTGCAGATCATCACCGACTTGTTGACCGAGTACAGGAAACTCGACGATAAGAGCTCGTTGGTCGAGGTCCAGTTGTTGGAGTCCAAGATTTACCACGCCTTGAGAAACATCCCCAAGTCAAGAGCCGCTTTGACCAGTGCACGTACTTCTGCGAACGGAATTTACTGTCCTACCCTTCTCCAAGCGGAGTTGGACTGCCAGAGCGGAATCTTGAATGCCGAGGACAAGGACTACAAGACGGCGTACTCGTACTTTTTCGAGTCTTTTGAGGGCTTCAACTCGGCTGACGACGCGCGCCTGATTGTGGTGTTGAAGTACATGTTGTTGAGTAAGATCATGTTGAACTTGATTGATGACGTGAATGTCATCTTGAACCACAAGAATGTGGTCAAGTACCAGTCCAAGGACATTGACGCGATGAAGGCCATTGCGGTGGCGTACTCGAATAGGTCGTTGAAGGAGTTTGAGGCGGCGTTGTTGAAGTATACCGAGGAGTTGAAGTCGGATCCGATTATCAAGAACCACTTTAACTCGTTGTACGATAACCTCCTTGAGCAGAACTTGCTCAAGATCATCGAGTCGTATAGCGTGGTGGAGTTGTCGCATATATCCAAGGTGATTGGATTGAACTTGCAGCAGGTGGAGGGCAAGTTGTCGCAGATGATCTTGGACAAGGTGTTTTACGGTGTGTTGGACCAGGGGAATGGGTGGTTGATAATTTATGATGAACCAAAGAAGGATGCGACGTATGAGGCAAGTTTGGATTTGGTGAAGAATTTGTCGAATGCGGTGGATTTGTTGTATGAGAAGGCGTCGACGTTGTAAACAACCGAGCGAAGCGAGGTTGTTTGCAACAATTGAGCGAGGTTGTTCACAACAATTGAGCGAAGCGAGATTGTTGTGATGAAATGTAACTGTGCAAGCATCTACAATCGACAATCGAGCGAGGTGATTCACAACAATCGAGCGAAGCGAGATTGTTGTGATGACATGTAACAACGAGCGAGCAATTTGCAAGCAATTTAGCAAAGTGAGATTGTTCAGAAAACAATCACTTCGCTTGTTACAACAATCGAGCTGATGTAGAATGACCACTTCATCATGGAGAGTTGAAGAGAAAATAAATGGATAGATAATGAGTGTAGATCAGTGATTTTGATAGTCAGTTTTGTAACAATTGAGAAAGGGAGTTCTCAAAAAACAATCGTTAGTATTTATTATGGCTGTTATTGTCGTTTAACTATCATCAGAGTAAGATGGATAGATAGTTACAATGGCACAGTAAATTGTTATGGTAGTTTAAATTTCACTCGGTGTGGTCAACTTTTGCGAAATTTCTGCCAAATCAAGAATTACTATCAATATCACACTGTTTTATTGGTGGAACTGCTACTCCAATAATTACAAAAGAACAATTGGTGATTTGATAGTGGCGATTCATCAGTTTGCTTTCTAGTGTCGCCAAACACTGCAGATTAAGAGTCAATACCACAAACTGAAGCATTTAGCATGCTGTCGCCTAGGGCTACCTTGTATTCTAATTACGCAGAGATCCCTTAAGAGCTATGTGGTCATATAGACTCAGTTTTATCTTACAATCAATCCATTATTCTACACTTCATCATTCTTATCTTGGTCGTTGTATACACCGTTTGCATTTTGCAACTATATGCAGTATTATTCTAGCATCATCGACGAGACTTGGAAGAGTTCACCCTCACTTATGAGAATCTTTCCGTTGGGTTGTATCTCCAGAATGTCGCTAACTTGGGAATTTAGACTGTCCTTCACCGTCTCATCGTTGAATTTCACTATTGAAAACTTCAATGCCTCACTCGACTCGCTCGTCGAATGTCGCTCATTCTTTGAATATCATTCACGAGAACTTCCAATCAGTTTGATTGTGCTCACTCGCTCATTAGTTAGTTTACTCACTCAACTCACTCGACTCACTCAACTCACTCGACTCGCTTCGCTCGTCTCGTTCGTCTCGTTCGTCTCGCTCATTCGAAAATCCCCCCCAACCCCCTCCTCACACCAATCACCGACAACTCCCCCACCTTCTTCAAAAACTCCTCCAACCTCCCGCTACTCACAAAACACTTGATAAAATCATTGTGCTCATCTGCCACCCTATTCACCAAGCCAAACGCATCCCCCATATACGCCCAGTCCTTGAACCTTGCGCTCTGGTAGATGTCTAGCAACTCCATCACAAGGTTTGGCACGTACATGGTGCGGAACTCATGAAAAATCGCCCTGGTTTCCGGTATCACTGTCTGCAGGGTCAGCAATTCCTTGAGCCAGTCCGAGATCAAGGTGTTCAAATGTGTCGTCACCTTTTCTATCAGTTTCGCCACACCACTATCTTCCCAGTGTGCCCCCCCCTGGAACTGTTTCCAGTCATTAATCAACACAAGTCCTTCCACCAACGACGAGTACTGCAAAAGTTCCTGTTTGTGAATTTCCGTCACCTGGGTCCCCTGGTTCTCGTACCCCAAACTTCTTCTGTGGTAATCAGCGTCGTACTCTCTAATCAACTTTTTAAAGTTCTTTTTCCTCCCAAACTCACGCAACGAGATGAGTTTCCCAGTGAGTAAAAATCGGCGTATCACCGTGATGGTGGCAACGATAGCATCCTCGTACATGTCATTATCATAGAACCACTCGAGCGATGAGTATACGGTGACATCCACTGGATCCTCTACTTCCTGGAGGTTGATCTGTTCTCCTAGCTTGTAATGAGACTCAGTATCTGCCATTACCCTCTCCACTGTTCTGCGCAAAACATTGACAAGTTTCACATTCAGAGTGTCGTCCACCATCACCATATCATTATCAACCACCACTTTATTTGAGAGTTTCTTGGAAATTTGGATCTGCTTGAGTCTCTGGTCACGGTCAGTGATCCCCATTAAAAACATGGAGTAAATATCACGCGCCTCTTCTTCGTTGGGAATAAACCCAAGGTACACGGGAATCAACTCGGGGAGGTTGTAGTCGGATAAACGCGAGATGTAGAGTGATATGATGGTGGTGAGATCGTGTGAAAAGCTCTCGTCGGGAGCAAGCATCATCTGGACAATGGAGAGATGGGTAGCCACACGAGCAAGGAAGGGTTTCATCACCTTTTCATTCTGCAAATCGATTGTCGTAATGATATTATGGAGCAATTCATTGACTTTGTTAATCATCACTCCCCCAGAAAGTACCCTCAATGGGTGGTGACCTCCAGTGGGACGATTGTTTCCCGTGCTCTGTAAAGCATCCAAGATTCCGTCAATGGTGGAGTACTGGGGGTGGGGGACCAGCGACGACAAATTCTGGCCCAAGTTGTGGACCACGAATTTTTCCAACTCATAGTCCAATAACTGGGAGGTGTACAACAACAAACACTCTTCCCAATCTTCGTTTGCCTCAATGATGTTCAATGCAATATCACCACCGCTAAGGTAGTTGTAGATCAATCTCTCGTGTTTGCTCAAGGTTGCTCTTTGCGAGAGCTTGTACACTGTTTTCTTCCACAATAACTTGTGTCTGATACCACTCGCCTTCTTTTCAACCCTTTCGTCCTCGGGCACCTTATCGATGAGCGGGTCGTAGTATTCTTCAGAGGCCCCGACCAAAATCAAAGCAAGGGCATAATTCCCAGTGTTGTTTGCAAACTCAATGGCCTCTTTTACTTTATTGGACAAAAGAAGTTTGTAGATGACCTGAAAGTTGCGATCGTCCACAGCCTCATCATCGGGATGAATTCGTTTGGCAGATCTTAAGGGTGCATCGACGTCTATATAGTCGACAAAGCTTGCACTCTCTTCGTTTAAGTTACTACCTTTTGTTTCTTTTATACTTCCTCCCTCCTTTGTTTCACCCTCCCTTCCCAACAACGTCTTATAATCTCTCGTCTCTATTGCAATCCGAGTCTTCTCCCACTTTGGCATAAAAACATCAGGAGGCGCCCAAGATCTGGAATTGTTCTGGAGCCACTCGATAATAAGCGCTAGTTCTCTCAATTGTGGGTTTTTGCGCAAATGGTTCTCTTGCTTGATTGCCATGGACGAAAACTCGTTTTCTTCTATTAATGTGAACTCGGGGACATTGGCACGGAACACACCGAGGATGTCCACGAGGTCCCAGAGCTTTGTTTCGAGGTCCCAGTTCTCAAACTCCTCCAAGAGGTCCGTCGAGGTGTCCACCGTCAACTGCTCGCCGACTTTCAATGCTTTTGTAGCGGCAATGCTCTTGAAACGGCTGATGAGCTCAAACGGCAGCAGATCCGTCTGTGTTTGCTCGAGAACCTCAGCAAAGAGCGTCTCAACAGAGGCATCGGTCATGGTGAAAGTTGTTTTTCTTTTCTGCGACATTGCGACATAGGGAGAAATAGTAAAGGATCAAAGATCACTAGATACACCATACAACCCTAATAACATAGAACTATCTACCATAGACTATCTACCATAGACTATCTACCAGACTATCTACCATAGACTATCTACCATAGACTATCTACCATAGACTATCTACCATAGAACTATCATAGAACGCAGAACAACCATAAAATATTTACCATAATAAGAACAGATTAGTACGATTGGGACTACGATTGAATACGATCAGAGTGTACTACGATCACGATTCATCATAGAATACGATTGCGATTCGATCCCTATCACGATTGATACGATTACGATTGACGATTACGATTGATACGATCACGATTACTTCGATTGAGCAAATTCATTAAGTAATATTTCTACTACTACGATCACTACGATTAAGATCACACGACCAACAATTAAGTCACTACTACAACGACTTACTACGACACTAATCATTAGGTATATTATTGGTCTGCTACTGTCTTAACCTTATTGTTATCGTATTTTGATCTGCTACTTTCTTGTTCTGCTAAATTTCCTATAAAAGGGGAAGTATAGTAGGAATACAGGAATTCAAAAAGAATAGAGATTAAAAGCTAAGAGAAGTTTAGGATGTCCGAAACATTTGACGAAGACAACAACCCTTTCTTGTACCAAGGAATTGCGAGCAGAATGGCTGAGACGTCGTTGGAGGAGCCCCCCACCAAAAAAGACCGGGAGGAAGAAGATGATAACGAGTCGATTCTTCTTTACAACGCGAGCTCATCTGGGTTCAATGCGATTCCCATCAACTTTGAGAGCCGTATCACCAAGTTGTTGAAGCCCGAGAGCAAAATCACCATCCAGATCGCAGAGGCAGGTAACTCTAGTGAAGGGCTGGCCAACTCCAAAAAGTACATTGTTTACACCATCAAATTGATCAACGAGGCCGATCCCTCAGAAGAGATCCTCACACGCAGGCGATACAGTGAGTTTGAGTCCTTGAGAGAGGTGCTCACCCGAATATTCCCCTTGGTGATCATCCCTCCCATCCCGCCGAAAAACTATATCAACCTCAATGTCTTGAACGGTTTTGTTAGTCCACCGCAGCCCACGGCCAGCACGTATATCAACTCCACGCATCTCAACAAGACAAAGTTGGTGGAGCACCGTAAACGGTTGCTCACCAACTTTCTCAACAATTGTCTTGAGATCCCACAGATTCGCAACCTCGAGTACTTTTCCAAGTTCTTGGATCCTAATTCCAACTGGGTGGATGAAACGAACCTTATTTCGAGCCAGTTGCCAAAGTCCATCTACCAGCTGAACCCGGAGAATGCCTTGAAGACTGACCCGTTGTATGCCCATATGCCGATCCCGACAAGTAGTCACACAATGTCGTTTTTCAAAGATAACAAGAAGAGATTGGCAAGGAAGACGACGTATATGTTTAAGAGGGAGGAAGAAATAAGAGAAGGTGAAGGAAAGAATAGCGAAGAGGGAGAGGGGAAGAAAGAAGGTGAAGGAGAGGAAGAGGGACTGAAAGAAGGTGAAGGAAAGGAGGAAGTAAAAGGAGCGAAAGAAGAAGGAAAGGAAAAAGGAGAAGGAAAGATAGAGGGGGAAGAAGTAAAAGAAAACGAAGAGGGAAAGAAAGTAAAAGGGGACACTCTCTCACCAACCAAATCAACCAATTCTATCGATAAAACATCTGATAAAGAATCCAGAAACAGCGAAGAGTCCGAGTCTGACTACGGACTGACATATATCATCAACACGTCTAATCTCGATGAAATCAACAAGAAAATCATGGAAAACTACACGGGTCTTTCCAACGACTACACCGAGCTAGGTACCATTTTCAACTCATTTTCACTTTTACTTGTGGAGTCTGGGGGAAAGAAGATTCTGGACGACGAGACCAAGCTCAATCTTCTTTTGGACAAGATTGGGCAGAGTTTCGACCGGCTGTTCATCACCATCAACGCATTGATTGGGGATTTAGAGACCAAATTTTCTGAACCGTTGGGCGAGGCAGTACAGTACTCGTCCATCCTACACTTTATCTCCAAGTACCTGGCCAAAAAGGAGCGGCAGAGCCGCATGTTGGATGCTGAGCTTGAGGAAAAGCGCAGTGACTTGGAGAGTCTTTTGAGAGCCGAGGAGGAGTTTCAGCGGATTGAGGGCGTGACAAATGCCCTGGCAATTGCAAGAAGTAGCAACTACGACTTTCAGGGCACCACCATCAAGTCGCCGAAAAAGACCAAGTTCAAGCTCCCGTCGTTTAAGAAGATACAGCAGTATGTGTCGGATATCATTGACCAGAACCCGGAGGAGACACGCAAGCAGAAGATTGTGCACCTCCAGGACAAGATTGCAACGTTGGAAAAGTGCCAGACAATCATGCTTGGGGACATTGCGTACATTGCAGACGAGATCCACAAGAACTTTGCGTTGTTCCAGGCAAAGAGCTTGAAGATGATTTACGAGATTCTTCTTTGTTATAATCGGTTTTTGATGGGGTGGGCAAAGAAGAATATTGATATTTGGGAGGAGGTGAAGGAGGAGGTGATGAAGATGTAACACAACAACAAACAACAACGAACAACAACGAACGAAGTGAGTTGTTGTGAGTTGTTGTTGTTATGTTCTTCAGTTACTAAAGTGAGTTGTTACATTTTCACTAAACAACTAATGAAGTGAGTCCTTGTGTTGTTACATTTTCACTGAACAATTAATGAAGTGAGTCCATGTGAGTTGTTGTGAATTGGTTACATTTTCACTGACAACTGATCAAGTATCAAGCGTACAACACAGTACATAGGAGTTTACATAGGAGCATAGGAGTACATAGGAGATTAAAAGAGATAATATATACGAGAGTATAAAATGAGTTTTAGGATATAAAAGGAGAAACCTAATCCCTGTCTATCTTTTCAAAGCTTCAGTAAGTAGCTGCAATCGTACTAGCAACAGGAGTGATTCAGGAGTGAGTTGCAAAATCTCCCAATTGGGCAATTCGCAACAGAATACACAGTAAAGCTGGCTATATCGGAAAAACCGGGGTCAGTTAATTCACTCAGTGCGCTGCTAATACTAGAAGATTCTTTGGTGGCCGTTTGACTAAATAATTATTAAGTTAGTCCTGAGTTTAATTGTAGGTTTAGAAGTCATGTGAGTTAAATCCGCCTTAATTATGTTCAATGTTATTGTACTTGGTAACTTTTCCATCTCCTATCATCTCCTCACCAATTCTCAAAAGGTATCATCATATGACATCATTTCTCATATCTCATCATTACATCTCCTCATTACATCTCACAACATCTCTCTCATACTCTTGTTATATCCTGCATATACCACCCTTTTCTACCAATCAGCGGATGCTGACCATTACCAACGCAATTACTAAATTTTAGTCATGTCACGTGCACACCCCGATGCTGTGAATCAGACATTATAAATTTTGACTAAGCACGGCTGCAAAACCAAAGGGTTGCTCCAGAACTATAAAAGGAGGTTCATCTTCATCAAAGTGTTTCAATCATCAAAAAAAATCAACAACACAGCTACTAATGACTAAAGCAAGAACTATTCTCAACATTGTCAATGCCATTGAGACTCCTGAGGGAGCAGGTGCCATGGTTCGCAGATCCATTGGTGTAGCACTGGCGAAAACCCACAATCCGTTTTTGATGTTTGACCACTTTTCCAGTTCGGGAAGACTGGGATTCCCCGAACACCCCCACAAAGGACAGGAAACTGTGACTCTTATGTTAAAGGGAAGATTTGCACACGAGGACTTTACTGGATCAAAAGGTATTTTGTACCCCGGAGATCTTCAGTTCATGACTGCGGGCAGAGGAATTGTGCACTCCGAAATGCCCGTTCCAAATGAAGATGGTTCTCCAACTGTGGGGTTGCAATTGTGGGTTGATTTACCACACAACTTGAAGGATGTCGAGCCAAGATACAGGGACTTGAGAGCGTGGGAAATCCCTACCGTCAAGAAAGACGGACTCGAAGTCAAGGTGATTTCGGGCAAGTCTTATGGAATTGAGTCAATCAAAGAATTGGCATACACTCCAATGGACTACTACTACGCCAAGCTTGAAAATGACGCTGTTTACGAGCAGGAAGTGAAGCCCGACTCAAACTACTTCCTTTATGTTTTGGAGGGAGATGTCACCGTCAATGGTGAGAGGGTCAAGCAGTACCAAAACGTCTTCTTCAAGAGAGACGGTACGAATATTACTGTGAAAAACAACGGCAAACCATCTGAGCTCGCGTTGATCGGAGGAGAAGTGTTGGACCAGGAGTCCGTGCACATTGGGCCATTTGTTGGGAAGTCGAGAATGGATCTCATGAGCGCATTCAACGATTTTCAGTCGGGTGTGAATGCGTTCGAGAGAAGAAGAACTTGGAAGACCTTGATCAGTGATGGTGTGACTGAGGAAATGGTGAATGGGCCGTTGGATGGAAGTCCAGAGAGAAGAAAGGAGCTCGAGGAGGCATATAGAAAGCTGTTGAGGGCATAGCAAAGGTATAGGAAATAAGGAAAAGATAAACAGATAAAACAATGTAAAGCAAGGATGTAAAGAAGATTTAAGTGAGAAGATGTGAGAAGATATCAGAAGATATAAGTGAGAAGATGTAAGTGGGATGTCAATTAGGAAAGATGGAAAAGAATATGTACCAATAGCAAACGTATTAGAGCATTCAAGTGTTCTCAAGGTTTGAAAAATAAGCCACTTCCAGCACCTCAACCTGACTCTCAAGAACTCCTGTATTTCACTTGTAGACCATTTAAATGTATTCTGGTAACCTCATCTCTAGCTTACCTAATCACTGACCAATCAACCATTATACTGTGAGCTTCGAGCATAAGATGAGGTACAGATGACACAATATTAGTGGCTGCAAATCGAAAACAATCGAGTGAGATTATCTTTTCCAGTATTCTTTCTTCAGCAAGTTAGATTGTATTTCCTTCACACAATCTAGCTTCGCTAGATTGAATGAATCATTGTATCTACACACAATCTCGCTTCGCTCGATTGTACTGTTCTTGTGTCTATTCTATTATCTATAAATTACCTACCCATGCTTACCAGCAGCTGTAACCACCATCAACCACCAAGTTGTGACCCGTAGTATAACTACTTGCAGTCGACGATGCCAAATACAACACCGAACCCACAAATTCCTTGGGGTCTGCCATTCTCTTCATAGGGACCTTACCCTCCCAGGCCTCCTTCATTTCAGCCAGGCCTGCAATGACGTTTCTGGTCAATGGAGTGAGGATGTAGCCTGGAGAAATGCTGTTGACTCTGATGTTGTACTTGGCCCACTCACATGCGAGCGACTTGGAGAGGTGGATCACACCGGCCTTGGACATGTTGTACATGGACTGAGGCTGTGGGGTGTTCACAATGACACCAGACATGGAACCAATGAGGATGATGGAACCTGGCATCTTGTTCTCGATCAAAGGTCTGGCGAAGGACTGGGAGACGTAGAATGCACCCAAACCGTTCACCTTCATTATACCTTCGGCATTAGCAGCAGGGTAGTCTTCCGCAGGGAAGTTCTCACAGTAACCAGCGGTATTGATCAACACACTGGCAATGTTCTTGTGGTGGGCATTAATTGCAGTGAAGCAAGTCTCGACAGACTCAGCATCTCCAATGTTACAGCTCCAGGCAGAGACGGATGGAATGTGGTCAGCACGGCCCTTGAGATTTTCCTCGGCCCATTGGTCGACCTCCTTGGCAGCGATCTTAGTGCGGTCGAGGTTGATGTCGACAAGAGCAACATCGGCACCCTTGGCAACAAGGGCACGAGAAATCAAAGAGGCCATTCCACCAGAACCACCAGTGAGAATAGCGAGTCTACCGTCAAGTCTAAAGGATGGAACAACGTTGTCGTAAGAGTAGTCCATGATGATACCGATCGAATGAATAATGAGAAACCCTGGTTAATCTGTATATTTATACCATTTGGACACGGAAGATTTGCACCCAAAAGAAACTTATCTTATCGATGAGATACACAAAAAGAAAAGCCGCACCAAAAGAAAAGGCTTCGATTCTTCCAAGTAAAAGAAAAGAATATCACCCAAAGAGTTAAAAGAAAACCCACCTGAGCTAAAAGAAAAATACATTAGGGAAAAAGTGGAAAAAGAACTGAGCTAAGGTTGTGCACAATGGAAGACGGTGTAAAAAAAATCCAAATGGGGAAAGAGATTCTGACGTAGTTGTATTACTCCGAGAATACCGCCAACGGCGATGTATTATTAGAATGCCGATATGTCCAAAGATGACCGAGATGTTCAGCAAGTAGCAAGGAAGGTCAGTGGTTGGTATTATCAGGTAGTAGCAGGTAGTAGCAGGTAGTAGCAAGGTAGTAGGTGAGTCAATTGAAAGCAAGGAAGTCATCAATTCTAATCCTTCCAGTTCTTCCTGACCTTCAACCACCCCTATACTCCTACACTTGACATTAAACCGTTACACGAGAAAATTTTCATCTTCAAACACTCCGAAATTCCGACTCATGTGAAGTTTATCCTTTTGGTCCACTTGTCATCTTGCATATATGTCACGTGCCACTTGAGTGTTTTACGTCATAACCAGCAGTCTTCAATATTCTCAATTCTGTTCAGTTCTACTCAATTCTGGTCAGTTCTATCCAGTTCTGGTCAATTCTTCTCAATTCTACTCAATTCTACTCAATTAGTAATGATTCCTCTCAATTCCTCTCAATTAGTAACTGCTCTCACTATTCTCAATTCTTCGATTATTCCGTTCTTTTCTTTTCGCAGCCGTTACGTAACTAGGGGCGGTGAATTATTAATCACTGAATGTGACTTAGTGAAGAGAACAAGTGTATAGAACATAGTGTTAAAAGTAGAAGCAGGAAAACTCGTAAGGACTGAAGGGATAAGTGCGTGAAATTAGTAAAATTGGGTATGAGTAATTTTGAGAAGGGTAAAAGTGAGTACAGGTGAGAGTACTCTGATACGGCTAGATCGGGCCTAGATGACTGTGCTTGACCAGTATCTCGTCTATTAAAATGGAAAATCAGCTCAATTCGGGCCTTTCAAGATAAGCAGTCTACTATTTGTGAAAAACACCATCAACCAGAAATACCGGGTTGAGAACTACTCGATAATTGAAATTCGCTGTCGTGAGGCTGAACTCATATTGTATGCAGTACGTGAAATCCAAAGGACGCACTTGGAGAGATAAAGACGTGTAGAGGTACTTTAAGTACCAGATAGAATAAGATAGGCACATATAATGGTAGAGACACTTTTTACATTCTTCACAGATTCGCTCATCTATACTTTTGACTACATTGTCCTATACATAGTATACAGTTTCTTTTGAGGATCTATGAATACTTTTGGTAGAGTGGCTTGACAGTATTCAGAAATCAAACTGGAACAAGGGTTTGATATTTTCGTTTTGTACAAGTAGTGGTGTGAATCAACAGATACAACATTTGCGAAGCAAATGTTGGCATGTTGGTGAAATGTCTTTTGTACATTCCTTTTGTGGTGTTGGTGGTTTTCCTGGTGGTTTTTGGAACGCACTCCACTCATGTTGCTTCTTTTTAGTATTTCGCAACATGAGCGCAGCGAATGTTGCTCATGTTGGTTGTTGCGGTTCTTCGTCCTCCGCAACATGAGCGAAGCGAATGTTGCGAAATAAAAATGACAAGGGAAGAGCAACATCAGCAAAGCGAACGTTGCTTAATCTTCTTCATTCGCAACATTCGCTTCGCTCATGTTGCTCTCAAATATCTAATTACAGGCGGCCCCCACTCCTTCGCCCTCTTGTACTCCGCAATCTCATCCGGAAACCCCTCGATGGCCCCCGCCAACCTCTCGCACACCTCCTGCCCATCCGCCTTCACCACCGCGAGCGGGTGCAAATACGTCCTGATTGTAAAGACAATCGCCTCTGACTTTGGCAACTTGGTCAACACCTGTCTCTCACTTCTATAATGCACCTCATTTTCAAAGTCCAACAGATCGTAGTCCAATGCCACCTGTTCCTGTCCCTCCGGCATGTTGTGTCCCTTATTCTGGTCGTCCACATAGTGCCTGTTGTGTGTCTGGAGCGAAAAGTTGCTTCTGGTCACAAACTGTCCCGGGGCCAAACGCAGAAAGAAGCGGTTCATCAGCAACTTGAGCTTCTCCTTGTACCCCGGGATCGGGTGGTGGATAAAGCTTAATGGAGTATTGAACCTGTCCCTGGGATCAAACCCGGCTGCAAACGCAAAAATGCCTCCCTTGAAAAAGTACTCTGTTCCATCCTCTTCATGTTCACGCAGCGGATCCTTCTGCAAAATAATGAAATCTTCTTCGATTATCCCCGCCAAACTCTCGAGCACCCTTTCTAAGTCAGTTTCCAAGAGCGAAAACGTCTCACCTGTGATCCCATTGTGGAACTCCGTCTTTGTTTTACTAAAATACTTGGGGTACTTGTCGCACATGTACTGGCACACCATGCTGTAAAACTCAAGAATTGCAGGGCCTGCTTCTGGGGTGCTGAACACCGTGCTGTGACGAGTGTCTTTTTCCTTGTAATCGGGGCACTGGTTGCGGATGATCTCGCCTTTGATCTTCAACTTGTGCTTGTATGTGGGCTCCACCAAGAGCCAGTCCTGAGGATCCAAGTTTCTAATCCCCATGGTCATCTTGTAAGCAGCGTTTTTGAAGGGGTAGGACTTGAGCGGCGGGTCCTTGTCCCATTCAAAGTCGGAGTGAACAGCCTTGATGGTAGGTGCAACATACGCCTTGGTCTTGGCCTTGGGTATGCTCTTGCGGCTCTGGAAACGAGTCCATATTTGAGCACATATCAATGCAATAATGGAGCTCACACCAAGGAATAGTGTCCGTTGGTCCAACATAAGATGAGTACTAAATTTTGGATTGCGATCTGATAATGAAATGATAATGAAATGTTATATATGTTACACAAAAAAAGACGGGAAAATAAAGGAAATGACAAGCGATAAGAGACAAGATAATGAGAAAGAAAGATAATGAGAAAGAAAGATGATGAGAAAGAAAGATAATGAGAAAGATAATGAGAAAGTTATGAAGATAACGAGAAAGATAAGAAGATAATGAGAAAGATAATGGAAAGCTGATATTAGAGCCTCTGGAGAATGAGTAGCCTTGCAGATCACGAGATATGACTCACGGCCCCACATTACGGAAAGCCAAGCCCGAAGATAAGGTGATTGGATTGATAAGTTGTGAGAAGGGAATGTAAGGATAGTAAGGAGAAGAGAGATGAGAGGAGACAGGTGAAGGTGGAAAGGTGGAGAAATGGTGAGGTGGGGGAAGAAGTGAGTATTGATGAGGGTAGTTGTAAGCGACTGAAAAATGAGTCAGGCCAGTTCACGAGATAGAAAATCTATTCTGTTTGTTTCACAATTGATCACAATTGAGCACAATTGAGCGAAGCGAGATTGTGATAACATAGAGAAACGGAAGAGAACTTGGAAAATTACGGAAATGTGGAAATAGAATATGGAAATGTTATGCAAATGTTATATGGAAATGTTAAATGGGAATGTGAGAATATGGAAAGAATATGGAAAGGATATGGAAGAATGTGAAAAGGATATGGAATTAGAGTATGGAAGTAGAATCATGAGAGAGTAAACATCAAGTATTTTTGGGTGTTTTGTTTCTTCACTATACTCTCAATATCTCACCTTTATTTCGCAGCCATTTCCACTTTTAATAGAATTTTTCACAAATTCAGAATAATCAAAAGACTCACCCCATGATGGTTGAGACCCACAGACTTTGATAGAAATTAATGGCTTACATAAAGAGAGGAACTTTAGCAGGGAGAAACTATATCAGAAAGAGTAAGAGTATTATAAAAGGAAAGATAATTAGACTTTTTTCTTGAACACTGCTAGGTTCAATTGGTCTTGTGATAGTTCTGTTATGATGGTTCTTTATGATTGTTCTTGGTATGATAGTTCGAACAACTTTGCTCCGCTCAGTTGTTCTCAGTTGTTCTCAGTTCTCAATTCTTAGCGATTATTCAAACAACTTCGCTTCGCTCAGTTGTTCTGGCTCCGCTCAATTGTTCTCAACTGACTCATTTTTCGCAGCTCATCTCAATGAGCTCCGTAGCGCTCCTCACCTCCTACCTCGGCCCCCAGGCCCAGTATGACCTTGCACTCCAACTCTCGCGCTCCCTAGACGCCAACGAAGCCAACATCACCACCATCTGTGAACTTATTGATGGGCTCGACTACGAAAACACAGAGATCTACACCAATATCCTCACCTATGTGATCCGCTGCATCTACACAGATGCCTCGAACACCGCAATCGTGGATCTCATCAGGAAACTGAAGGCTCTTTATAATGATGTTGTGGAGGAGTGTAGATCGGGTTTGAGAAGGTATGCCGAGAATACTAGAAGAGAGTTTATTCCAGAGTTTAGAAAGAATGAAGAGAAGAAGGATAAGACTATTCAGAAGGGTAATGGAGAAGAGAATAATGAGAAGAAAGACAATGAAGAAAAGAAGTCTGAAGAGAAGACCACTGAGGGAAAAGAAGAAAAGGAAGAAGAAAAGGAAGACTTCGATGACATTCCCCCTTCTATTCACTCCATATTTCTCTTCCTCGACACATTCTTTCAAAACTTTACATCCTCTTTGGATAGCGAGATTTTGGTATTCCTTGGCCACTCCCAGGTATGCGGTCTTGCCTCAAAGCTCCTTCGCTGGATCATTCCCCCTATTGCCCAAAAAACAAGTGATTCACTCGAGGTGTGGGACACCATCTTTGCACTCGAAAAATATGGCGACCATCAGACCTTGGCCTTGGTCACGTGGTTGCGGTACCTCCTGTGCTCCGAGGTTGCGCGCAGCCCTGTGTATGCGCAATTGGTGCAAGACACGAGGTACTGGGAGGTTCTCCAGCGGTACCTTGTGAGTCTGTCGCACGACCGCAAGAAGTACACGCTTTCGATTCTCCAGCTCTCGATCCAGGCCCTTGACTTTGATGTGAGCAACGACTTGCTCGTGTGGAAGAATAGCCAGAAAAGGGCACACCTCAAGGAATGGACGCGGTACGTGACCTTGTTTGAGATCTTGGCCATCGACACTTCGTTGCACCAGGCCCAGGCTGCGTTAACAGATATCGTGGGGTTGGTGTCGCCAAAGTCGTTGATCCACCCATCGTGGGGATTTGCCTTGATCTCGACTGGGTTCACCGCAAGCATGGATAGTGTGCGCAAGTACTCGCTCAAGCTCTTGCTTTCGATTCCGCATGAGAATTTGCATTTGATAAAGTATGGCTTGGGGTTGTTGGTAAATGTCTTCTTGCCATACGCAATGATTGCAAGTCATTACGTGGTGAGAGAGAGGGAGAGTGTGAAGAATGAGAAGAATGAGAAGAATAAGAAGAATGAGAAGAAGAAGGAAGAAAAGTTTGAGAATGAGAAGAAAGAAGAACTTTGCTGCCCCTTTGGAGAACAAATATCGTCCTTCACTCAGCATCTTCTTTCCAATCTCTCTGTTAGCGACACCCAAGACGTTGCATTTGCAATCCTTCAGGTTTTGGACAACACCAGGGAATCATTTGATCCAGCAAGAATCTTTATCACAACCGGTCTTTTAAAAGGCTTACAGAGCAATGTCCTTCAGTTTGGAAGACACGATGTGCCCTTGGTCAAGCTTTTCGAAATGGAAAGCGAAGGTGTGGTCTACCAGACCAGTTTGCAAACACTCAACTTGAAGATTCTTCTTTGCTTTGAGGAATCTCCACAGTTTGATCAAGTGTTGGAAAAGTTCATTGCAATCAACGGACTCGATTTGGTGAAAAAGATGGACGATCCTCGCTTGAGCGGTTATGACGTGGATGCATCCTGTGACTTTGAGTCGTCCAACTATGAGGTCTTGAGTAAGGCTGATATTTCAAGCTTCAAGCCATCGTTTGAGGTATCTACTCTTTGGGAAAGTTTGGTTGTAGATGTACAGCTGAGCGAGTTCTACCAGCTCCAGGAGTGTGTTCACAAGCACACCTTCATCAACAACTTGATTGAGGCCTCGTTGTATGCTCCCACCTTTGCTCAAATCGAGGAATTTCACCGCAAAATGCTCGTGAACTCGAGCAAAGTGTCTACAATGCCAGCATTCTACAAGTTGAGGAATGATATGTATGGTCAGCTCTACCGTACGATAGAAATTTATAGCAGAGGAAACGAGATAAAGAGAGCGGATGACAGCAGCACAATCAACGCTGCCCTAGACATGATGACCCCCAACCTGGTGAGCTTTTCGTCCAATATGCACATGGTGATGATCATCTCAAACTTTTTGAAAGAGGAAGTGGACTCTCACACAATCAAGAGAATTTGTGAACTCTTGGTCGAGTTGTGGGACGAGCTCGACTCGGTTAGGCTCCAGCTCAATCAGAAAACATTACACTTGTTGATCATTGATATATTGACAGATCCACAGGTGTTGAAGGTAGCACCACCAGAACTTTGTTCGTTTTACGAGTCGGTGATTAGAAATACCCCGGGGAGAAGAAGTTTGTTGCCGAGATTGTCGCAAAGACTTTTGGAGTTCCAAACAAGGTACGGGTTTGAGCAGATTGAGTGGATGCCAGCTATTTTGGTGAAGGGATATATTTGCTATCAATTGAGAGCAAACGCGTTTAGATTGGAGCCAATAATGGGTGAGTTCTTTGATAGAAATGTGAAAGAGACTGAGAAGAAGGAGGGGGTGAAGACTGAAGAGAAGACAAAAATTAATTATACCTCCCCCTTTCCATTTCCTTCAACCTCCCTTTACTATTCTGTTCACGGTCCTCCCGAAGTATCTGCAAGGGTCAACTTTTTAGCCTTGTTAAACTCCATCAAAACCGCTGAATTCGCACAAGGAGTCTTCCAATTCATCATGGACTCTGCCCCCGAGTACGAGTTGTTTGAGGTTCTCAAACCCACCGATGGTTTCTTCGAGTGGAGACGCATCCAATTGTACTCGGTGATGGTTTCCATCATGGACAAACTCGACTTGACTCCCCACTTGGACATGTTCTGTTCCCTTGTGGAAACAGAACCTAGTCCCTTGGCAAGAGTTTACGTGGAATGGGTGGTTGCATATATCGCATCCAACACCGGGCTGTCGCAGCTTATAGAGCGTCTCAAGTCAGCCATCAAGCCTGCGGTCATTGTATCGTACCAGCGTATTCTCTTTCTTGTTGCCAAGCAGCTGAAACAAGAGGAGGTTGTTCTCAACGAGTTCCTCACTGCTTTGATCCCAGCAGCCACGTCCAACAAGGCGATTGTGCGGCACTTTGCGCTCTCGCTCACGGTTGCGGTGCACGACGAGATTGTGCGCAAAAACTTGCGCATCGACCCGAAATTGCAACAGACACTCGCCAACATGCACTCGGCAGCCCTCTCGTCCGAGTCCTTTGGCCAGTACCGTAGTGGGGACGCTCTTTTATGGGACATCTCCAAAGACTTGGACCTTTTTTCGATCGGTGGAGGCATTCTCATGAGATTGAGTGACCGCGATGATATCGAGTATATTCCGAGGTGGGCGTTCACCCTCACCAAAGACCAAATCCACAACTTAAATCACCCAATTGGAGACGAAACGGGATCTTGGATCAAGTCCAAAAGGCAGTATGGGAAAGTCGCTGCTGCTGTGGGGAAGGAAAGCTCCCCGTTGCAAACCAAGAGTGGAGCATGGTCCATCATGGACTTGGACCAGGGTGTAGGGGAAGTTGTGAGAAGCGACTTGATTGTGGTGGCATCGTTGGTGGACAAGCCCCCAAATTTGGGTGGTATTTGTAGATTGTGTGATGTGCTCGGTGCGGGACTCCTTACTTTGAACGACATGAATGTGAAGAACCACCTGCTGTTCAAGACAGTGGCAGTGACAGCAGACCAGTGGATGCCCATGGAGGAGGTGAAGATGGGGGATATCAAGGAATTCTTGATCAGAAAGAAGAGAGAGGGGTACACTTTGGTGGGGTTGGAGCAGACCGACGGGTCGGTGGAGTTGACGGCCGACTTGAAGTTGCCAAAGAAGAGTTTGTTCTTGATTGGTAAGGAAAAGGAGGGTGTTCCGGGAGATTTGTTGGCGGAGTTGGACATGTGTGTGGAGATTAAACAGGTGGGGGTGATTCGGTCGATGAATATTCAGACGGCGACTGCGATTTTGGTGCATGCGTATTCGATGCAGCATTGCTAGCCCACAATCGAGCGAAGCGAGATTGTGGGAGAGAAACGAGCCTATAAACGAGCGATCAAACGAGCGAACAAACTCGCTTCGCTCGTTTGTTTGCTTCGCTCGTTTGAAGTGAGAAACGAGTGAAGATTCAATCACTTGACACTGAAAAATCGAGTGAACTTGTAAAGACAAACTGATTTACTTACTCGTCAGATGAAGGTGAATACAGGGATAGAAATATAAAATGAGCGCAAGCAGTCTTGTATTCATAAATAGAACATAATAGATACTTTTTTGCACCCATGTATTATATGCAGGAGAAAGCTACTGTAACTTTTTATGATGAACATGTAACGAAACACCTACTGACGGTAAGCCATAATCACACCGTTCAATTTGTAAGTTTCCCTAACTTTCACAATGTTGACTGTGTGTGGCTCATCAACAAGATAAACTATATATTCCTTGTAGTATTAACGAAGACACATTCCCAGTGATGACTTCCTACAACCTCAAATGCACTGCTCTATAACAGGTTCTATCTATACAATTACGTACCAGCTCTAGTGAACTTTAATATCTGGCTTTCGTCTGGTCTGATCCTTTTGTGGATTCCCATTTATGGGTTTTGTCTTGGGGGATGTTATCATGGATGTGGAAATGATCATGGGAATTTCCACGGAATTCATTATAGGAAACGGGAAATAGGAATAATGGAATTTCATAGGAATTGTGGAATTTCATAGGAATTATGAAAATTCATCATGAATTATCATGGACATTTCATCGAGGGAACAACTGAGCAGGCTCAGTTCAATTATCGACATCTTTGTTAGGAACAACTGAGCAAGCTCAGTTGTTCAATTATCGACACCTTTATTAAGAACAACTGAGCTTGCTCAGTTGTTCAACCATCATTGGGTTAGAAAGCCCTCGAGTTCTCATCATCCCCCTCTATCAAACCATCCAACGCCTTCACCACCTCTCCACAATACTTATTCACCATCCCCACCAGCTTCACCACCAACCCCTTCAGAAGTCCCTTGAAGTTTGAAATATTCGAATTCACCGCAAGGTTCGTGTTACATATCGGTGTAATCACTTTACCCTCGTAGAAACTCACCACCACGCCATTCTCCAACACCTGTTCCTCCTCCGTCGACGGGTCAAAGATGACATTCCCCCCCACTACGCCTAGTGTCACCAAAATAGGCGGCCTGAAGTCGCCTTTTAAGATATCGCCAATGTAACGTGCATCCTCCCAGTCGTCGCTAAAGGTGGGCAACTCCGCTACCTCAGTATCGTCCAGATCCGAGGTGAGCAAGGGGAGTCGGGCCGTCTTGAGGGCGAGGTAGCACGTGAACGAGAGGAGGGTGAGGGGGTAGGACGTGTGGCTGATGACGATGCAGTCTATGTACAATTTGAAGGCGTACCTCGAGGTGAGTTTCAAGCACGAGATGGGGAAGTTTTGATGCAAAAGGTTGGTGATGTGGAACTTGAGGTTGGCCACGTAGTTGGAGTTGTCGCGGAAGCCCGCTACGTCGATATCACACTCAATGAGGTTGGGTTCCTTGGACATGAGCACAACTTTGGCCTTGACACTCACAATGCACTCGCTGCCATCCATCAAACGGATGCGCGCAGACCCGTTGGAACCGGGGAGAAAGCATGTTTTGGCCTCAAGTGGACGGAATTGCTGGGGGGACCGTGCATCGGGTCGAATGGGGGGGGTTTGGGTGAGCGATTCGTAGAGGTACGAGCGTTCAGCGGGGGATAAGATCATCGGAAGTGAAGAAAAGAAAAAGAGATAAAAGTGAAAAGAGATGAGAGTGAAGATGAAAATAGGAACGAAAATAGAAGGTTTTAGAATGAATGAAGTAGTCGAGAATAGAATTAGTCGGAGAATAGAAGTAGTCGGAGAGTCAGAGTTTTCTTTATGAAAGTCTATTAATGACAGACTAAGAATAATTGGAATGCTTGAAAAGTAGGAGAAGTAAAGTAGAGTAAAAGTTGAGATATTAGGAGAAATAGAATTGGAAGGTATATTCACAGCGTATGTCTCATACCCCATCAAGCCCACTTTACTTATTCATAGCAACCATCATGTTTTGTAATAGTAGGTTTCAAGATTCTCGTTGAGAGTTTCTAGGGACTTGCACTTCAAATACGAGTATTGTGTATCTTTGATACTACTTTTTCAGCTATAGATGCAGAAACTTTCAAACTTTCCACCCTTTCAATCAACTGAGGATACACAGTCTTTTGAAATAGAGAGGGCCAGCAACAGATTTTTTTTTTTTTTAGATTGTTTATTATCTCACGGAGGAAACCTCGACACTTGTTATATAACTATGTACTGCTGAAAAACCCCCTTGGATAAGGTTACCAGATCCATTGCTTAAAAATCTTGACTCGCTTTGGTGTGAATTACCTAATTAGGTAATACCTTCTTAGGTAATTGCACTACCCGCCAGAAG